>JAEIFU010001248.1:0-75397 GCA_018904235.1 Lordiphosa stackelbergi
TCAGCTTAAAAATGCGTTCCAAACTTTAAACCAAACCAATGCTGAGGAAATTGCTAAACCCTGTCCCGAAATTTTCGCCTTTCAAGCCGCATCAAAAAATAATTTTTATACCCTTGCAAAGGGTATTATAATTTTGCCCAGAAGTTTGCAACGCATAGAAATATTCATTTCCGACCCTATAAACTATATATATTCTTGATCAGGGTGACGAGCTGAGTCGATTGAGCTTTGTCCGTCCGTCTGTCCGTCTGTCCGTCTGTCCGTCTGTCTGTCCGTCTGTCCGTCTGTCTGTCTGTTTCTACGCAAACTAGTCTCTCAGTTTTAAAGCTATCGAGCTGAAACTTTGCACAGAGTCTTCTTTTTACTGCACACTGCTAATATGTCGGAACCGGCCGGATCGGATGACTATATCTTATAGCTGCCATAGGAACTATCGGTCGAAAAGTGGGTTTTTGTGAGAAAAACTTTTTTGTTTTTAAAGCTATCGTCTCCCACTTCAGCGATTATTAATATTATACGCTTTTACACAGATTTGGAAGTTTTTCTCAAAATCGGATGACTATATCTTATAGCTGCCATAGGAACTATCGGTCGAAAAGTGGGTTTTTATGAGAAAATTTTTTGTTTTTAATGTTAACGTGTCTCACTTCAGCGATTATTAATATTATACGCTTTTACACAGATTTGACAGTTTATGTCAAAATCGGATGACTATATCTTATAGCTGCCATAGGAACTATCGGTCGAAAAGTGGGTTTTTATGAGAAAAATTTTTTTGTTGTTAATGTTAACGTGTCTCACTTCAGCGTTTATTAATATTATACGCTTTCTCATAGATTTGGAAGTTTTTCTCAAAATCGGATGACTATATCTTATAGCTGCCATTGGAACTATCGGTCGAAAAGTGGGTCTTTGTGAGAAAAATTTTTTTGTTGTTAATGTTAACGTGTCTCACTTCAGCAATTATTAATATTATGCGCTTTTACAAAGATTTGGAAGTTTTGGTCAAAATCGGATGACTATATTCTTTAGCTGTCATAGGAACTATCGGTCGAAAAGTGGGTTTTATTTAGAAAAATAATTTGTTTTAATGCTGGCGTTCTTAAACTCTGATGTATTAAAACATTTGCAAGGGTATAAAAACTTCGGCAAATTGATTACTAATTTGTTAAATTTTGGTAAACTGAGGGCCGAACCAAGGATTGAACCAAATACTTTTCCCTAAACTCTTTTACCGAAGTTAGTTAGTTTGAACTCTGGTACGTCCCTGCTCCACCTTGGGCGCAATACCTATATTTCTGGCATAAAGTCAAAAATTCGATTTTAGTTATTTCAAAGAGTAACTTATTTAAAATAAATACTTCGGATAGATTAAAAAACATTTTATTTCGACTGTGTGGCAATTCCTCTCTTGTGTTCATTGCATTTTCGAAGTAAATTAAAAGGCAAAGCTTCAATAACAAAATCAAGTTTAATATGGAAAAACAATGCTTACGGTATGTAAAATTTATATTTGCTGTGATAAGAAACGAAATTTGTATTTAGTTGTTGTTGTCAACTGTTTTGTTTATTGTGCTTTTAGCAGAAAAATTACAAGAGTAATTGTGTTCTGTGGAGTGATACATTTGAGGCGCAAGCAACTAAAAACGCCAAGTTATTTGTTTAAGCCCTTGGTATATAGTGGAATGAATCTTTTTGCGCATTTTTGCGCTTTATCAAATAAATTACATTTTCAGTGACGTATGAGTTTTCGCTCGAAACTCTGATGGATATTTGGGACAGGAACAATCAAAATGCAGATGCCGTAATAGAGTACATTAAAACAGAGATCAACGATCAAACGATTTAAGCATTATGCTGAATTTTCCTGGAATTTTCACGCATGTTGGCGGACTTTCCAACATCAGAAAATCACATTTCAATTTATTTCGTATTCTGTCCTTACAAACCGAGTTTCAAGCCAATCGCATGATAAATATGTAGTTTTATTCATTCAGAATTTTCCGGCCAGTTCCTCGTGGGTGGATTTCCCAAAATCGGGTAAACATGTGTCAAATTATTTCGCGTACTTTGCATACAAACCAAGTTTCAAGTCAATCGGATAAAAAATAAAATTTTTCCCATACAAACTTTTCCGACGCTATTCCGACTTTTCCGGGTGGAATTTTTCAAAACCCCGTCTTAGTACGCACTTTCACCACTAACCCAAAACCCTTTTTTAAATTTAACCCTTTTATTTCTTTTTTTTAGGCTGTGCGATGATTGCCAATCAGACAGAGAAAACAAAATTGGCTACACGGCGCGAGTAGAAACGTCAAACCTAAACGCAACGTATTTCGCCCTGTTAAATTGCACACGCTGCGTGTAGAATTCAGAAAGCCACACGCGACGTAGAATTAAAATCTAAATGCAATTAGCAAAAGCTACACGCGACGTTAGAAAATCACTACCCCTCCAAATAATTCCAAATGCAGCAATCTGAATACCACGGACGTTGGTTTTCTACATTAACGTTTGGATATTGAAATCCTACACGGGCGTGTGGAAATTCTACACGAAAAATGTAGCTCCACATCAGTACTGAATTCTTATATTTTTCGTTTAGCAAGCTGGTTGTCACACGTGACGTGTGGGATTTGTAAATGTACGTTTGGATTTACAAAATCTAAACGCTGCGTGTTGAAAGTCTACACGAATCGTGCGCAAATTTCTGTTGCCTGTATATAAATAGCGATTGCGTTACAAGCAAGCAAATATTGGATTGTGCCTTTAGCAGATGCAATACAAGTAGTCTCTTAGAGGCCTTGCCTTACACGCGTTACGTGGCGGAGACGTCTAAAACATCATTCCAATCGTGTTGGAGGTCCAAGGGGGGGGGAGTTTCAAAATCTACCAGAGTAAGTGAAAAAGAGAGAGGAACTTCGTCTGTACCGAAGTTTTGATACACTTGAAATAGCTTGTCTCAACGGTTAGCGACTTCGACCAAACTTCGCAGATCAGCTTAAAAACATTACATATTACCCATGACCGTGTTTGAGAGCAGTAATATTGAGAACAAAACAGTTTTTCTTACCAAAATCCATTTTCCGAACGAACATTTGTATGGCAGCTACAAGAAGTAGTCATCCGATCCGGTCGGTTCCGACATATTAGCAGCGTGCAGTAAAAAGAAGACTCTGTGCAAAGTTTTAGCTCGATAGCTCCAAAACTGAGGGACTAGTTCGCGTAGAAACAGACAGACGGACAGACGGACAGACAGACGGACAGACGGACGGACAAAGCTTAATCGACTCAGCTCGTCATGCTGATCAAGAATATATATCCTTTATGTGGTCGGAGATGATTCCTTCTATGCGTTGCAAACTTCTGGGCAAAATTATAATACACTTTTCAAGTGTATAAAAATATAAACTTGTAAAAAAAAATATTGAAAAGCTACACGAAAATGTAGGATCTCTACACGTTTCGACCGGGATTTTCAACCCACTACTTTTTGTGTAGCTTTTGTGAACGCGAGTGTGGCTTTCAGAATTCTACACGGCGCGTGTAGGTTTTCTGCACGCGCGTGTGGCTTTCTGAGTTCTATACGCCACGTGTAGGTTTTTGCACGCGCGTGTGGCTTTCTAAATTCCCCACCCCCTTTTTTTTCTCCCCGCCCCGTTTTTTTTTTTTTTTTTTTCCCGTTTGGGGTTTCTAAAAAACACAAAAAAAAAGGGGGGGGGCAAAAAATTGGGAGACGATTACGCCAAGAAAAAATAATCTGTCAGCCTTTTTTATAGGGCTATGGACTCCTCCGATCTTTTGTTATTAAGTTTGCGTTTAAGTGAATGAAGAAACATCTATAAGTTCGATTTTTATAATAAATTGAGGTTTTGTCTATAACATTTCAGGTAGTGGTAAGAGCGGGAAGTTAGGCCGTAAGTTGGGATCGGAACAGGATCGAATTGCTTTTCGACTTCAGTATTCCAAGTTCAATTCGTAGTTCAAGAGAAAATTAACAACGCAAACTTAAAATTTGAAGAACAAAACTGTCTAATTTCAATCTCAGACTCATGTCTGCCTAATTTTATTTTTGCAAATTTTTCAAACGTATACCAAGCTTTAACTAACATTTTTTGCTGGGTGTAGCCATGTCCCCACGTAGTTAAATGGTTGAGGGAAAAGATTCCACTGTGTGTGTGTGTGTGTGTGGGTGGACCTTTAATCCGCGCTCTGCCATGCTCTACTCTGCCTCTGGTCTATGGGCCTCCACCTCAGTCCGATGACGGGGGCGGCCAGGTGTTGCACTTGCACAATTAGCATTCGTGCTACCCTGACGTTGCTTGGTTAAGCGAAATTGATAGCCGACTCGGCTTGAGGTTGTGTTGCTCTTGCGGCGCCAGTCCCACCACCAGACTTGGGCCATCGTTTTGAATTACGACCATGAATTGTCGTTGTCGGCGGTGGTCATCTCCACCGTTGAAGTAGACCGTGCCAAAGGCGTTTTGTGTGATTCACGAGTTGCGTATCGCACATCAATTGAAAGTGTCGCTTGTTTAATTTCCAGCATCCAGCATCGTTGTCGCCGTCAATTAGAGCATGCCATTCTACGAGTACGTCCTAAGTATGTACATAACCGGAACCAATAATTGGCGCTGCAATCTGGCGCGCAAATTGCATCACATTTGTTTTATGGCGCAGTGAGATAAAAATTAATTCGACCATTTGCTTGCCATATTTCAGTTTCTGGGCCGAAGACGCCAGCGCACACATTACAAATTGATACTCTGATACTTTCTATTAAAACGAAACCCTTTTGGAGATTGCGTGCTCGCTGCAAATCAAATCACGGCCAAAGATTCCAATGAAATTCTCTCACGCATTTCAAGTTGATAGATAATTCGGGGGGCGTGAACAAATTCGATAAACGGCAGACGCAGACGCCCCCAACCGTTAATTATGATGGAATCCTTTTTCAAGGTAGCGCAGAGCTTTTTATTGCCGGTATAACGGTGCTCGTCCGAAGGGTCTGTTAGCTTGAGTGTGGTCGTCGTTGTTCGTCTAAATGAAATCCCATTTCAATGCAAATTATTGGCGCCAAGTGACATTTACGCATGGCAAGATTGAGAGTTGACAGGCGGCGGCGGCGGCGACAAAGCTGGCGCGACACGTTGCCGTTTGCGTCTGCGCGCATTTGCCCATTGAGCACTATCACCACCTATGTGTCAATTTAAATTCCTGTCTGCCACGTCAATTACGCACACAAAACAACCACAACAACAACAATCGGCCACAGACAGACGATTGTAAATTATAGACAATTACGTGCTAATTGGCCACTTGGAGGCATTCAATACGTACGAACTTACTCATAAATAAGCCAAGTGTTAATCTGGCCCAACGACAATGGGGTCACATTTGGTTCTTCTTCACAGACATAAATTGTAAAGTGATGATTCGTCCAGAGTTGTAGAAAGTGGGGGTCCATTGGGTCAAGTTACACTAAATTATATGAGCTAACTATTAGAAGGGGTTGAACTAGATATTTAATTTTGTAAAAGTCAAATCAGCGGGAAACAACAAAATCTAACGTAAGAACTTAGAACTTTAAACTTAAATTTATATTCGCAATAACCATAGTCCCTGAAATTTTGATCAATCGGATATAAAATAGCCGAGTTTAAAAACGTTGCATACTTTTCGTATGTTCACACAGAAACGCTATTAAACATTTCTTCTCATGAATAACTCCTACTCGTATAAGCGAGCTGAATAGGGTTAAGCCACACCATAACATGTTGAACAATCCACGGTATGTTTTGATCATCACATTTCTGTTTTCTTTATGAAATGTGGCACATTGTGGTTGAAATATCCCCTACAGAATGTGTCCAGTAGGGTGGACGCCGATAAAAAAGTTAACTGATACCATCTAAAACGATTACTTCTAGGGTGTACATAATAAATTCAAAAAATCAAAAAAATTTAGATCATGTTTTAACCTTTGCGAAAAGTGTTCAAAGTTTTCACAAATATAACGTATACGACACGTTCACCGAATCGAAATTTTGTCGACGAATTCTCCGTATCTTTTGAAAAGTTGTCAAATTTGAATTTAATTTTACGAAGCAGGAGTCGAATGTAATTTTGCTTGGTAGTCTAAGACCAAATATTGACGAAGCGAGCCCATTTCCAACGAAGAGATGCGTTTTATCCACGCTCTTATATGGGACTAAGTTTGTAAGCCTGTCCGTTTCGGAAAGTGCGACTAATGTGGCTCGCAAATTGGAGTCAGCATGGTCCACGAGCGGGATTCCGCATGAAAGCATGGACCTTCTAGTCAAATACTGCCGACATAACACTGGAAACCATTTTGAGTGACCATTTGGGCTACCATGGTCGATTCGCTAAGCTCAAGACACCGCTCCGTGGAGACCGTTTTGAATCGATAAAAGAGATAGAGCCCAAAACGAAGAATTAATTGAAGCCTATACCGGAAGAAGACTGCAGCATGTTTATAAAATTGTAAAAAACCTTGGCACAAGTGTAATGCAGTCGGCGAAGACTACTTTCAGGGGAATGAAAAGAATTTACCAGAGATTAAAACCCGAACGAATAACGGTTTGGGTTACGGTTACTGTTTTGTCCGATCGCTTTATTCCTGTTACGGTTATATTACGGTTGTGGGATATCGGTTACGGAACTGGTTACGGTTTTTAACTAATTCTGTTTCGGGTTTTGGTTACGGTTACGGTTGTAAGTATAAAATATAGCTTTGACAAATCATGCCGACAAATGCGGGGATTTATTAAAATTTCTCCTCCTAAAAACAAACGCTAACACTTATTTGTGTGAGTGGTACTGCTAGCAAAACTTTTGATAATACATATTTTTAATGAAGATGTCAGATTGTTGTTAATAAGAACTGTTGGAAAACTCCGTCCAACTTGGTTTTGGACTGTTTTCCCTGATAATTCAATCAAATTATGGTTGTGCAGAACTCATAACAATTTAATTCAGTTAATTTTCTGCTCGGCAGATAAAGATATTTTATATATCGGATCAAGAAAAATTGCACATTCTCGAACAGACTTTGTTCTCTAAAGTTTGGTGAATGCTGAGTTGTTGTTTTTGATTTCAAATTAACATTTAATCCAGATAGAGTACAAGTTATCAAAGACTAACAGTTCGCCCTGCATTCTTGTTGGTGCAACTCTTCCTGGTGCTCAAACTGTAATAATTTCGCTAATATTGTGCCACATCTTAGGTTACAGAAAAAATCAGAATTAGCAGATGCCAAATTTGACAGCATCCAGTCTAATATCACATATGTATAAGGAAAGACGAGGAGGGTAAAGATTTTGGTTAGCTGCACTCATTCTTTCTCGTTCGCTCCTTTTTCTTTGTGCCCGTGAGCAACAGTGCGGCGCAATGTATGCATGTAAAATGTTCATTGTGCATACATCAAATAAATTTACGTCAGAGCCGGCCATGCATAACTAAGTGTTAGAGAGAGAAGGGCATATTTTTCTGTCCTCTCCATTTGGCTTGTCCTGGTCTAGAGCCGGCCAGCTATAGCTACCAGGGCCGAAGTCCCTTTTTGTTTTTATGCAAACGCGAGCCTAACTTATGGATGTGTGAATCGGTGAACACTGAAAACTTGCATGTAAAACGGCTGTAGTCTGGAGAGAGCTCTCTTGCTCACTACACACAAGCACACTTTTCTGTCCTCTACTATTGCCCGGCACTGATTAACGTTTATCGAAAGTTTTAGTAGAGGAAAACCGAAATTAACCCGTATATTTGTTTCTGTTTCGGTACTGATAACCGGTTATAGTAATAAAGGTTATACGGTTACGGTTATAAGAAACAATTTTTTTTCGGTTACGGTTACGGTTTCGGTTACTAATTTTAAAGTGTTTTTAGCGGTTAAGGGTTACGGTTTCGGTTACGGTTTTAATCTCTGGAATTTACAAAAATAAATAAAGATTTTTTGATTTACAAACAATTTCCCTGTATTTTTTCATATATAAGTATAGTAATCCTCATAATTTTTAGATCCTTAGAGAACGGGAATTATTAAGAGGACGATAGTCTATGTATAAGCAGCGCAGTAAAAATAGACTATTCGAAAAAAACGGCTGCAACCGTGATGCGCAGCACTTCAGTTCAGTTCGTGTGGGACCTGACTTCAAAGATATCCTGATAGCCACTCAGTATACTGCTGAAACTTTGCTTTCACCTAGAAGTGAACAGCGCAGAATAGTAGAAATTTTTCCGTAATATACGATTTTTACAAAATATATATTTAGTAAATATTATTTGCATATTGTATTGGTTATAGAAAAAAACAAATTTTTCAATGGTCTTGGTACCTATTTGTCTGTCAAATGTTATGACTTCAAACCAAGTCTATGCCAACTACTTAAAAATTAAACATGTAGGCAAGGGCAACAGTACGTATGAGTGATAAACTTTGAACCCTAAAACTAACTTTTTCTCCAAAATTTTTTTGTTATGCCTTTTTTAGGCAAAAACGCATCGTTTAAGAAGGTATCCGTATGGCGTTACATTTTTACATAAAAAATGTCCGATCTAGTGTCCAGCTCTAAATTGGTCAGTACAGATCGGTGTTAGTATCCTTTTAGGTTATTCATTAAAACTCACTTATCAATAAAATTGAAAGATTTTTGGTATCACTTTTTAATCTGATGTTACACAATAGAAAATTAAAAGTTTGTAAAATTTTGAAAACATGTTCTTTATATAGGCCAAATGCACGCAGGGCTGTAAATTGAAATTGCCATTACAATCGTCACTAAAAACTTATGGATAATTAAAAACTTACTTAATTGTAATTAAATTTTATAATTTCGAAAGACAGATTTACAGTAAAGAGGAATGCATTATAAAGGGTGATTTTTTTGTACTATTATCTTTTTTGGCAACACTGGTTTAAACAGTTCACGCACGTTTCGTGTTTTGTTTCACTGTCAAACATCTTCAGTTTGGTCTATAATTTAACCATGAATCGTCTTACAAACGAACAACGCTTGCAAATTATTGAATTTTATTATCAAAATTCGTGCTCTTTTAAGAAAGTTCATCGCGCGCTTCTTCCATTTTATGGTCAGTTTAATCGACCCACTGAAGCGTCTATTCAGGCTTTTGTGACTAAATTTCGCACCAAATTTACATTGTTGGCCATTAAACCATCAACACGCTTACGTAGAGTGCGAACTGAAGAAAATATCGTAGCTGTATCGGCCAGTGTTAATGATGACCATCAATTATCGATTCGTCGCCGTTCGCAGCAATTGGGCCTCTGTTACTCAAATTTTGCGGAAGGATTTAGGTGTGAAGCCTTTCAAAATACAGCTGGTGCAAGATTTAAAGCCGAACGACCTACCGCAACGTAGAATTTTAGGTAAATGGGCTCTTGGAAAGTTGGCCGAAGATCCACTTTTTTTTACCGAAAAATTGTGTTCAGCGACGAAGCTCATTTTTGGCTCAGTGGGTACGTAAATAAGCAGAATTATCGATTTTGAAATGAATATCAGCCAGAAGCATTGCAAGAGCTACCAATGCATCCAGAAAAAGTCACAGTTTGGTGCGGTTTATGGGCTGGTGGCATTATTGGACCGTACTTCTTCAAAGATGATGCGAATCGTAACGTAACTGTGAATGGTGAGCGCTACCGTGAGATGATATCCAACTTTTTTTTGCCCAAAATGCAAGACCTTGACTTGCATGACATGTGGTTTCAACCAGACGGTGCCATATGCCACACAGCACGCGCAACAATGGACTTACTGAGAGGCGAGTTCGGTGAACATATTATTTCACGTTCGGGACCGGTCAATTGGCCGCCTACATCGTGCGATTTAACGCCTTTAGACTATTTTTTTGTGGGGCTATGTTAAAACTCATGTCTATACAGACAAGCCCGCTTCAATTGACGCATTGGAATACAACATTAAATTTAATGTACTCTTTACCCTCAAATAAAGATTTCATGCATTTTTCTGAATTTTATGTTTTTTTTTTAAAAACTTTCCTATAGCTCTTAAAAAATCACCCTTTATGATTTGGTTTGGAGCTATCGAGCTGAAACTTTGCACAGAGTCTTCTTTTTAATGCACGCTGCTAATATGTCGGAACCGAACGGATCGGATGACTACTTCTTGCAGCTGCCATACAAAGTTCGTTCGGAAAATGGGTTTTTAGTAAGAAAAACTGTTTTCTTCTCAATTATCTACCTCTCAAACACGGTCATGGGTAATGTGTATGTTTTTTAAGCTGGTCGAAGTCGCTAACCGTTGAGACAAGCTATTTCAAGTGTATCTAAACTTCGATACAGATCTCAATATATTCTAACACTGACACCATATATTTATGATTAGTTCTTAAATGCGTTTTTAAGTTGTATTGCCAGCTGATTTATCAGGCTAGCCATATAAGTTGCACCTATTAACATAGTAACTTTTCTGATATATCGTTTATAAAAATATCGATAATCGCCAATATCGGCATACAAAATATCATATCGGAATAAACCTTATCGTCCAACAAAAATATCGATATATCGATAAAATATTGACAACCCTAGATCCCACCAAGATCCCACCCAGATCCCACCTGGATCCCACCCGGGTCCCACACAGATACCACCCAGATCCCACCCAGGTCCCACATAGATCCCATATAGATCCCATACAGATCCCACCCAGATCCCTTCCAGATCCCACCAAGATCCCTTCCAGATCCCACCCAGATCCCACCCGAAATTAAAGATGTTTCACATTAAAAACAGAAGCTGTAGCACAGCTATAATAAACATCGCTGAAGACATCCGTAGGCAAACCCTTCTTGATTTTAGCAAGGCGTTTGACACGGTAAACCACGAGATTCTTTGTACTAAGCTAAAAAGAATGTACCTATAGATTTTCGAACTCAGCCACTAAGTTTTTGTACTCATACCTCTGCAATAGGAGCCAGGCTGTGGTTACCCCTTCAAATTCTTCATCGATTCTTGTACTTAAACGTGGTGTCCCCGAGTGTGCCAACCATTCATCTAGGCCCATTATCTGTTCACCGTGAACGAGTTGAAAAAATACGTCCATAACGGAATACGTCCCCATAGTATTTGACAAGTTGTCGAATTCAATAAGAGGTACCGTTGATAGGACTGACGTTCTCCCTATCTAGTGAATGTGTTCCCCTTCACTGGTACCCCAAAAAGATGTACTATTTCTGACCAGCTGGTTAACAACTGACGTGATGTTATAAAACGCACTTGGGCTTAACCCAACAAAGTCGAAGTGCTTAGTTGTTTACAAAAAAGATATTAACGCTACAAGTTTACCAAAATTATTTATTGACAATACGTCTGTAAACTATTTAGAACGGGCTGTTAACCGAGGTTTCACCTTCAACAAAACTCTTTCCTGGACTGTTCACATTAATAAAGAAATTGGCAAAACCTATGGCAAGTTAAGGCAATTATTTACTACGCAGCAATACATACCAACTAAACTTCGAATGAGAATTGCAAAAACCTGCCTTATTCCTACATTATTTTATGGGGTCGAGGCTTTTTGCATCTGTGATTCGGTTAACCGTCACAAACTACAGGTAGTATTTAACAACGTTGCCAGATACATATTTAACTACTCTACAAAAGAACATTTATAATAAGGAACCCCCACCTTTCGAAAAATAACTTTTCGCATCGGTTAGACCTAATAATTTACTAAGCATTAGATTTAGGCTCTCTAACTCTATCTTTAACACGCACCCCTTTTTCGAAAACTCTTTTCACACACTAACTTTTGAAAAACCCTTTTTGAGGAAAAAACTCTTTTTACAACAGTATTCGTTGTTGGAATCAACTCTAGTCACGAATCAAGACACGACGACGACAAATCGACACACCACACCACTACACAGCTTGTACAAAATCTATTTAATTATAAAAAAAAAAATTAACTTAATATAAACTTGTAATAATGTAAGCAATGTCAAACTCAGAACTGTATTCTTTAATCTTAGTAGTAGTGAAGCAAAAATAAGCGCCCTGAATTACTGTACCTTTTTGTGACTTGCACAATAATATAAGCTCTCTAGAACTTAGTGCAAGGATGTCAAAAATAACAAACAAAGGTGTAGGAATGGGAATTTTCCAATTTTTTTTCAATATAATTTTAAAAACAATTTAGGTTGCAAAAGATTTAATCGAATCGTTTGAAGTTACCCCATCTGGAAGCGCTTCTATATATACACACACACTTCATTAGTCAATTAGAAATGAACAATTGGTATATGTGTGCTTGTATGTAATTAAACTGGCGCCAGTCTTATAAAAGGTCAGTTACATGAATCAACTTTATTATATCAATGATGGATGGCAAAAATTTCTAGATACTAATGTACGTTTATATGTAAGCTATCGCATATTTTTGGTAGAACTTATGCCACACTTGATAGCGAATGCTTTTTGGCATGCTTGTCCGAGTAGTGGCAACTGTCGCGACACTTCGCGACGCTTCGCAAGGCAATGCGTCGCCTCAGGTCTGTCGTTGTAAGATTTTTCTTTCTTATTTATTTTCTAATTTTCTGTTTTTATTTAAATATTGCCAGTTGGCCATTGCAAACTTGGCGCCTAATGTATTTCGCGTGCATTCTGATACCCCACTCCACCTTGGCCCAGCCGTTTCGCCTTGCCACTGTATAGGAAAGTTTCTTTAACTAAACGTTGCCAGCTGTACAATGTTCACTCAGCCAGCCATATGTCATTAAGAAAAACTCTATTTATACTCGGTTAAAAGGCAAGTGTCAACAGTGGTGCAGAGCAGCTAACATTTGCATTTGTTTTAACAACCATTTTTACAAGTATTAACAAATTATATTTATTTAGTCGCACTTCCATTGTGCCTCGAAAGATTAGCCGTTCATCTAGGCTGAGTGTCAGCATCCAAATCAGATTGAATGATTACAGCTAATAGACGACTAATTTTTACTAATTGATCGTCAGTTTTTATACGCTTGGCAAGAGAGTATTACTATTTTGTCAAGGTGTTTGTAGGAAAATGAAGAAACTTTGACCGGATTCCGTAATCGAAAAAATGGACTATGGATCTCTTTATAATCATTTTTGATAAAACAAAAACTTCCTCTTTGTGTTCAAGATTCTGTAGGTTTTATTATTTTATTCTCTCGAAGTATGGTCTTGTCTAGTTACCGCCCCCTATACTCTCTGAGGACAGCATACGAGAAAATTAATGCTTGCTCGTAATACTCTTGGACTACCTCAGTTTTTAATCGCAAAAGAGTATACCATTTTCGGTGTAACATTTCTCACTTTCCCGCTATTTTACACTGCGAATGTCAACTCACCAGATTGCTACTTTTAATTCACTCTGATTGGGAATTTTGCATAAACTTTAGCTGATGTAATTGTAATAGACGATTGCGGTTGCACCGTATACCAGGTAGCAGTACTTTGCCATATGACCATAAAACAGTTGTCTGTCTACAATGTAATACGTAATTTTCTCTCAATGAAGGCAAAAATGCAAATTTATGAAAATCCAATTGAAAAAGCATTTAATAGTTGAGCTGATTAAAAAGTGTATATAAATCATAAATAATTGCATACATATGTACAACCCCAATGGGGAGAAGTACGAGTAATTTGTGCACACCAAGCAAAATGCGGTAGGTTCATTGACTGACTCTGGTCGTTGTTCGTACATAGGCCATATGGTAGCCGCTGCACAGTTGTTGTTTGTGATGTTGATGGCTATAAGTAGATTGTCTGTCAACCGTTGGGTAAACACCAAAATCGGGTCTATAAACTGTCAATGCACGAGTGGTGGTACTCGGTGGAGTTGTGGCGTACCAAAGGGTACACCCCAAAATAATTGATGCCATCATCAAAAGATCATCAAAAATTAATGAAATAAATTTTGCGAACGCATTTAAAATGCAGCAAAAATCTCATTTATATTCCGTCAACGCAACAAATGGCAGGAACGCACGAAATGAAATGAAAAGCATAGCCGAAGAAGGTAGTTGCCGCCGCGCCGCCATGCACCCAGTGCCCAGGCGGCACCATCACCGAAACTGATATTAATAAGATTTATTCTCACATTAAAAACTCCGACTCTGTTTTTTCTCCATTTCGAGTAGGTAGGTAGAGGACGCTGCGGCCGCCTGTTGTCAACGCGAAAAGATAAAAACAAAAAATTAGCATTTGTGTAAACAATTGGAAACAAAACAATTCGTAGGATCACATGTCTCGGCAGCTCAACTGAGAAATTGTTGCACAAATATTGATTAGAAAATGTGTTCTAAAAATATGCCTCCCCGCCCCAAAGCCAAACTGTAGTGGCAGACTACAAATATTGTCGCACCTGTGCACAGGTGGAAGTGTGTCTATTTTGGGGTACAATTGCGCGTGTGCGGGTGTGAGAGCGCCAGCTATCGTCATCTAGCTATCACATGCTGTGGAGTCGTCGTGATCTCTTTATTAAATATGCGTTTAAAATTAACACAAACGTCTGTTGTGGGCTGAATTACTTTGATAATTAACCAAAGACTAAAAATAGCAGCGACTCTATTGTTGTTTGGCCATTATTTTGAAGGCTCCTTGGATTTTGTTTTTATGAGTTGCTCAACTTTTACATATTAGAAAGATCAGTTAAGACAAGCCAAGGGTATAAAGCATTGCCTTTTCGATAATAATTTAAAATCGAACATATATGACATTAAATATTCTCAAGAAGTCGCTTGGCAGTCAATTAGGCTTAGGTGTTTTACCTGTTTTGCATATTGGAAAAAAAAATTAGATAAGCTTACAGTTATTTTTGCATATTTCACATATTTTGCATATTCAACATTTTACCGACATATTTTCGACATATTATCAAAGCAGGCTTCCAAAATAAATATTTAAATAAATATTTTTGAAGTTGTGGACAATATAACTTATATTATAAAAGGAAATTTTAAATATTGAACTACCACCGGAGCCAATTATAACCAGATGGGGCAACTGGATTAAAGCTGCATATTTTCATGCTACAAATTACGAAGGCATTAAATCTGTACGAGACTGTTGTTCTTTATTTATTAATTTTAATTGTTACTAACACTTTACTGAAAAAAATTTAGGTAGTTAACAAATTAGATGAGGGAGATGCCAGAGCAATTGTGCAAGAGCTTTTTAAAGCCAACTCACTCTGTGCAGTTGTGCCGCCTTAGCAGCTAGGATGTGAGGCAGACATAGTATGGGGAAGGCTCTCCTTAATTTCCAAGACCAGATAAAATCCACTTCAAGGTTTTATTCATATACAAGTCTAACTTCAATTGGCAATTTAAATGGAATTAACAAACTTAATTAAGATAGATATTTTAGGATGGTTCGGATGAACGTGCGCGTCTGCTGCTGCTATAGATCGACTTCTTTTTATACTGCTTTTTTCGACCGCCAGTGGAGCTGAACTAACTCCAATCGGATCTGCTATCCATCAAAAATTACATTGAAGCCTTGCCAAAAATAATTAGAAGCTTGAGAACTCATCGAATTCACTTCAGAATGGAATGGAATTACTGAAAGAAGCCCATTCGGAATTGAACAGGGTTCCACATAGTATGGGAACCGAGTTGCGCACTAAGCTGGAACAAGTTTAAAAAAAAGAGCCAAAACTATTAAAAAGGTCAACGAAACAATTAACAGTGTCAATGGGTCCTACATAATTGATGGTGTATCTGCCGCCTTTATTTTAAAATATAAATATGCTCTGCTGACGACCTGCGATGTTGAGAGTAGTTTTTCGGCATTTAAAATGATTCTGACAGACAAGCGCCATGGCTTAACAGTTGAAAACCTAGAAAAGATTATGGTAACATATTGTATGCAAAATTACAAATAACATTAAAGTCAATAAATATTATTCATACTTTTGCTTAGTTTTCCACTAAAATTCGCATTGCGGGAGATGGCATGGACATTTATTGAATGCAATATTGTCTAGATAGTCTTTCTGCATTCATCCAAACAATTATATTGATCTAATTGAAAGCATAATTCCAGAATGTAGTACTGTATGTCTCCGACATATTTTATATGTTTTCGACATATTTAACATATTTTTCGACATATTTTTGCATAAAAAAATGCATATTTCTGATATGTCGTTTTTATTCGATCCGCAATTTAATTTCATGACTAAATGCAAAATTTGGTTTTTTTCGTGCAGAAATGACGAAAAACATAAAATCCGGGGTCTTATTTTAATCCCGAGGGGGTCAATACTAAACCATTGTGTGGACAGAATAAAGTGTATTAGAGCTGGGATCTCTATCTCGGACATCTCCGAGAGATTGGTAAAGAAAGGTGGACCTAGGGTTCTAAGTCTTTTCCTACTCAGAGCGGGGCAGTGGCACTGGAGGTGTTGTACCGTTTCCTTTTCTTCTTCATATTTACAACTTCTACA
Organism: Lordiphosa stackelbergi; assembly: GCA_018904235.1. Lineage (NCBI taxonomy): Eukaryota > Metazoa > Arthropoda > Insecta > Diptera > Drosophilidae > Lordiphosa > Lordiphosa stackelbergi. Next base: position 16,479 of record JAEIFU010001248.1, read on the forward strand.
GAAGTCATGGTGTGCTACACCTAGGTGTACTGCGTGTCTGCCAATGAGACAGTGACCCGTTAGACTCCACGAAGTGCTATGTGTTTCCTTCTGTAACGCAGAAGTGTGTTATCATATCAGGTGAATACTGGAAGTGCCGGCCAATCTCGTTAGGGATAAGCGACATACAGTTAGCGTTTTGAGATTGTTATTTAGGTGCGAGTCAAGCGCCTTAAGGACCGCTTGACTATCCGAGTAGATAAATACGATTCCTTCCTTGACTGTGAGTGGGTGCTGAGGTAGGTGGCAGCTTCCTTGGATGGCTACCACCTCGGATACAGGTGCGATATTTTCTTCTGTCCGCACTCTACGAGCCTTGGTGATTTAATGTCCAATAATGTAAATTTGGTGCGAAATTTAGTCACAAATTCGAATAGCCGGTCAGAAGGTCGCCCAAACTGACCACAAAGTGGAAGAAGTGCACAATGCACTTTCTTAACCGTGCATTAATTTTGACAATAATATTCAATAATCTGCAAGAGTTCTTCATTTGTAAGTCGATTTATGGTTAAATTATAAATCAAACTGAACATGTTTGACAGTCACATGTTTCACTAAAACAGCTGATCTGCCAAAAACAGTGTTGCCAAATGTTGACTTGGAACTTCTACCAATTATAGCACTTTCGATATAAGAAAGTATCTGTTGAATAGCAGTCGATGGTCCAAGACTGCGACCAGCCTCCATTGTGGTGTTCTTTGTGTCCTGTTGTTACAAATGAGAGTAAATATCGAGCTCAAGTCAAACTGAGGTACTTTGGCAGCAATCCTTATACGCATTGAATATTAATCTCGGGTGTTCTTGCAACAAAACGATCTCGAGATCAAATCCGACAGAGGGATTAAATCGAGCTCGCATAACAAGAAAAAATCCAGCCCGTGTGTTATTAAAACAATCCAGAGTTTTCCAGCCATAGCCCTTGGGGCACGAACATACTCGCCAATTCACACCGAATGCTTGCCGAAGTCATGCTTTACTATGTGTTAGAGAGACACACTGTCACATTATCGCGCTCTCTTCTTGGGGAACCCTGAAATAATCCAATATCGAGCTAAAGTCAATCTCTACCGATCTAAATTCGGTATTACGAAAAAATTTCGGGGTAGAAAAATTCATACTCAATTCAACCCTCTCGAATTTGGTTTGAGAAAATCCGGGGTTGACCGATTTCTGACTTCTTGGGATATTTTTAGTCCGTATATCTTCCGTATTCCTGTGGTACCTTAATTTAAAGGGGTTAAAAATTTTGCAGAATTTTCAGGGTTGGTACTAAAAGCACTAAAATCGCTCAAGAACAGTGGATCTCTGAACGGCCGCAGAATGCAGCAAATTGGTGTGAAGTTGTATGACTTGTTTGTTGATTTTAATTACTAGATGGAAATCCAGTTAAGGGTTTCACCTCAATACCAATGTGGATGTAACGCGGAACTTTTACCCCAACATCAAGCTGTCTAATTGTCCAACACACCTCGTAAATCATACAAGAACAATTTCCTTGAATTGCATTGCATTCCATTACTTACCTCAGAGTCAAGTTCAAAGAGTTGACATACAATCCAACGCATTGGCCAGATGTAAATCAGTTACACCTGGCATTAGCACTGCCCACGGTAATTAACCAGTTCAACAAATGGTCCACTAGCTGATGAAATTTGAGCTGGCTATTGCACACTGGGTCAACTAGATGCAGGGATTTCTCATTTGAATTTTCGCATTGCCCCGTCATGGGTCGGTACGCTTGCACTACGACGATATCGGAACACACCTTACCTCTGACTAGATTAGCTGACAAATTTATTTCTGAACAACTGATAAGTGAACGGGGCGGCAATGGTGTGCCAAAACGCGTTTATGACAGCTGTGGGTGCACTTGAACCGGCCGTGTGTGAGCACCTGTTGAGTTTTCGGTTCCAAATGGCTTGTTGCAAACCGATAAGATTATTCAACCTATGGAGTGGAGAGAGACATAAATTATGGGTATTTTGTTTTGGGTACGCCAGCACCTGGATGACTAATGGGTCAGTTCCCTTTACCCAGTAAAAACTTCAGTTTGTTTCATTCATATTACAGTCAGTTGTTGTTGTTGTTGTATTTTTCTTGCTGGGCTGCTTTTATGGCACTTAAACTTATATACCTATAAACAATGAGATTACATTATTAAGCATAAAGGACATACATACTTAAAAGATACCAACTGACTCCCCTTGTGACTCTGTGGGAATTCCTTTTGCCACCTAGTGGCTAGATGTAAAATATTATTGTCAACAATTATTGTCTTTTTTAATCAAATTTCGTTCCTATTTGGCATTTCATCCAGTGTGTTGTTGTGGTGTTGTCGTTTTGTACTAACCGAAAATAGTGTTAAGCTAAGTATTTGTGTCTTTAAATTAAGATCACATGACAAAATATCAGTAAGCTTTTTGTGATTTCCCCCTATATAAATAAGTATGTACACCAGAAAGAAGCTTTGAAAACTTTTAAAGCTATTTGGTCACACTGGTGGTGTGGCCTTAGTAGTCCTTTTTTTTAGCAGGAACAGCAGTTAACAGTCTTTGAAAGATTAGTAGAGAAATTATTCATCCTTCTTCCTTTTAACCTTGCCCTCGGTTTGAATGGTTGCAGTGACCGCCTCCATGCAGTCGGCAATCGAGGGTTCGGACTGATCCGCGCTGTAGTCCTCACCGGCGAGTCGACTAAGGGTTAGAATGTAGGAACAGGCCACGCGCAGTACCGACAATTTGGAGAGTTTCTGTGAGCTGGCATAGGAGGGAACAGCCTGACGCAGGGTCTCATAGGCGGCGGAAATAGTGTGTACTCTGGTACGTTCTCGTGCATTAGCCTCGATGCGACGTTCGCGGGTCATGTTCTTATAGTTGCGTTGCTGCGGACGTAGATCCAACTCCTCTAATCTGGTCAGTTTTTTGCTCTTTTTTGGACTGTGCATTAGATCCTCTGTTGAAATTGTTTCTGCTGCGGCTGCTGCTGCTGCTGATGTTGTGGTTTTTGTTGTTGTAGTGGTGGATGATTTCTTGGCCACCAAAGCCAATGGTTCCTGTTGCTCGGGTAGACTCGCACTGCGATGTAGGGTGGTAACTCCCGGATGTCGTACATAAATATGCGCAGGATTTGGCATTGCTTCCGACGTGGTGTCCCAAGCTGGCGTTAAGGCAGCCGCTAGACTAGTGCTGGCAGGTGGCGGTGAGGCTAGTTCGGGTGGCGTTAAGACCACAGCCGAATCCGCCGAAGAGGTATAACGTATGCGTTTCTTTAACGGTCCCATGGCACTGATCGTTTGTATGTTGCCCAAGCCGGAGTCTACCACCTTGGAGGGTTCGGTACTCTTGCGTTTGTTGCGCACTAGCAGTGCCATGGGCTTGGATGACTCCAATGCCAGATTGCTATAGTCTTCTTCCCTTGGTTGATGGTGATGCTCCACCGCCAAGTCATCACCGCCTTCGCTTTCCGAACTGGCCGAGCAAAAGCCCGCATCACGATCATTCGAATTGGGGGAATCTAAAAATAGACGAAGAAGAGTTGAACAATATTAGTGAGCTATCGAACTGGTTTTTGGTCGTCAGATTTAAAGAAAAAAACCCCCGTTTTCGCGGAAAAGACGTCAAAGCACGCCATTGTAAGACTATTGTATATTAATTTCGTAGACAAGCCCCAAAATGATGTGCGTCAAAACGATTTGATTGGCATTTTATTAGTCTCTTTTTTTCACTGTCATAAACATCCTTGCTTACCAATAGTGTCACAATTTTGCCCAAATAAATATTAAAAGTCGAAAAAAAAAACAATCATGCAAATTTCCAAGTGTGCATCGTGTGCGCATCACGCAAAATGAAACCAGTTTCCAATCTGCCTACCTGCCTACCCACCAATACCACTGACCTCCAGAGGTATTTAAAAAACGTTTAAGCGCACAGCTCACTTGCCGAATGTACGAGCATGTAATTTATTTCGCGTCTGCCATATTTAAAGTCAGTTCAAGTTCAGGCATCAGAAGCTAAAGCAGAAGCCAATAACCCGGTCAATAATTAACTCAGGCAACGGAAGTCGATAAAAGGATGAGTAAGGCATTAGATATCCCGGCTGATTGGCCAGCTTAGGCATTGATTTATCGATGGTTAAAATAAAATGAAATAGGAGCTACCGTTTTTTAATAATTTTTTGTTTTTACTCTTACCATGCACTTTATGATCCTGTTTAGCTTTCTCCCTCTGTTGCTGATAAACTAAATTTAACTACGCTCATTTCGCACCTTGATGCTGTGTCTGTGTGTGAGCTTATCTCAACCGCCCCGCCCGCATGTGACTTGCTCGTATGGCTGAGCAGACTTTTCTGCTGTTCATCTGTTGACCTAACTATTTATAAGCACATTATTTTGCTATCTTTGCTAATTTTAGCCACAGGCAAACAATCAACTGAAACGAAATTGTAGCAACTGACTGACATTGCAGCCACAAACGAAATCAGGCTGTACAAATATCCCACTGTCGACTCCAGTTTTAGCCTCATATACTATTTAGACAAATGTTTGCTTTAATGTCGAGACATTGCCGCTTCTAAGCCAAAACACCTGTGAGACCCCATAAATTTAAAGGTACCCCAGAAGTATGACAGGCATTCATGAAAGGAAGTGCAGTTGTCCTGCACCTGATGGCCATCCCTTCTTAAAACGCGGCTGTACGCTTACCTGCCTATTTTTTTTATATCAATATTGTAGTTGAAAATGGTTCAGTGAAGTCAGTTACCAACTGATAGAACAAAATAATCAGCTGGCGAGAGAGAGAGAGAGGGGGGAAAGAAAGACAGAAAGAAGTTCACCGCATTCTCTTACTTCTTTATGCAGTATTAATACTTTGAAGGACCTTTGTCCTAACCGGTTTGCTGGTGGAGTTTGAATTTCAAAATATAGTTTTCCGAAAACTACTTCACCCAGAGAAATCTAGCACGAATCGGCGAGACAGAAATCGGCTTCAATTTAGATTTTTTCTTCCTTGATTTTTTAGGACTGAAATCTGCTTGTTTAGGAGGACACTTAATATTGACCCTCTTGAACGTCTCAGAAATTCGTACTTGATTTCAGTATTTCGCTTGTCCAAGAATATCTCCGTCTTACCGTACTTCCGATCAAACGCTCGATATCGAAGCACGAACGGCTTGGTTTTTCTCTGAGTGTTCTATTTTGCATTTATGTAGGCTTTATTACTTTGGGGAAGCTTTCTCAACAAAAAAGTAGTGGAAAGCAAGGCTGCAAAGCTGGTTCAGAACCCAACCCCGTTTCCTTGAATTTTCTAAATTTATAACCGCCCAATCCTGAATAAGGACCGGACCACATCTGATTTGAAAAGGGTTAGTTTTTAAAAACAATCGTCTATTGCCACTTCTATAAGAAGTAATATAATTTTAAATACCTGATTTAATTAAGTTGCGTTTGGAAAACATACCTAAATTCGGAATATTACGAAATAGAGAGTAGAAGGCAATGAAATCTACAATGCACCTTTACTCAGCTTCTCTTTCTCGCATTCTCGTATAGAGTTATAATCGATAAATAGACATATACGGGGGTGTCACAGAAATCTCTAGAGATTTTGACCTCGGTTGGTTTGCAAATCGCTCGAAAAATCCGTCAATGTCCCAGAACTTCAAGAGATTTCATTTTCTAATTTGAAAATCTAGTTAGAACAGAAACTGTTCCAATTAAAGTTCCATTGCTAAAAACAGGGCTGCATCTTTTGCAAAAAAATTTCCCTAATTTTACTTATGAGTTAATTTGATGTTCAACTAAAATTTTTTTATTGTGATAAATGTTTAATGATGCATTTTTAAATTATAGTTCAAATATAATTCATATTCTTCATAAATAAAATTAAAAATTTAAATATTTGTTGGCGCAAAACATGAGGTGTAACTTGTCAGCCATTAATGCGTTGGCTGCCAACCAGATGGCGCCACAATCGCTAAACGGCGCCACTGATGTGGTAGGACTTTGGTTGTTTTTCCTTATAATTATTGAAACGCAAATTTCAATGTTTAAACTAATTAAATAATTTATTCATTTGATGCAACCTATCCAGAAAAATAATTTTGCTTACAGTTCCAAAATTAGTTTTGCTGGTCAAAATTGTTTGGGTGGTGAATTTTTATAAATCTCCTAACAAAACACGAGAGATTTGAAACCAACCGAAAGAGATTTCTGTGACACCGAGAATTGGTTTTGGGTTGGAATTTGGTTGGAAGAGATTTCTGTGACACCTCCGATAATAAATTGACACTTGTAACATTAATAAATATTCCTCTGTTTTGTACCGATGCGCTCAAATTCACTAAAAATAGAGAGAAAATGTCTTAACAATCTTAAAAGCTACGATTTTAAATTTATGGTTACTCTGATCTGGTGATTTTTTTAAGGAAAAGGGCATCAAAACGCAATTCTGAAAGTTATATTCGCCTGCTTTTTGCAGTGGTTTCTATGAGACACTTTGTTGGGCAGAATCTGTTAAAAGTGTCTGTTGCGGATGTATGTGTGTTGCGCGTATTCCTCTTATGTTTACTTTCGAAAGTGTCTGTTGCGGATGTATGTGTGTTGCGCGTATTCGCCTTATGTTTACCTTCCTTGTTAAAGCTTTGAGTGCGTTTCTTTGCACAACCACAACAAAAAAGACGCTTTGCGCTTACCCTTGGCTCGTTTTGCCGAGTTGCTAATGTTCAGTTGCTGAGAGCCGAACGAAATTATCCCCATCAAGCAGTTATCGTGTATTTCTCTCATAGAGAAATATAAAACAGAAAATACGAGAAAAACAAAACCAAGTAGTCTGTTGAGAGAGTGAGCGAGTCTGTTAAATTTAAACCGATCCTTAAATTTAATGATAGGCTCGTACCACCGGACCGAACCTTCTGCACAATTTAAGAGGTTTGTATCCCTGATTCAAAGTAGATAACGATAAAGATAAAACAGCCAGTTTGCCATTGATTATCAATCGCAGTCTAAAATAGCTTCGAATGTTCTGAACTTCCATAAATATAAAGAAATCTTTCCTTTGGTATTCAAGTTTTGCAGGAAAATATATAAGCCAATTACTTCAAATAATTTATTTCTCGACCGTCTCAGTCATTCAAGGATGACTGATCTATAAAAAAAGTGTGTGCCTTGGGTCGCCCGGTGCGTGCGAAGCTCTTTTCAAAGAGACATAAAAAATGACTCGATTCTCAGTACTTTATACTCTTTACTGTGTGTGAGTTACTCTCTACTCGATGCTCAGTACTCGACATTGATATCGATCCTAAGTTGACGATTCTTGCTACTCGATACTCAGTACGCAGTACACACGTAACCCACCCGCTGACTTTGCAAAAACAAAGGCGTACCCAAAAGAATCTGTCGCAAACACAAAATTTTTCTAGTTTTAGTCCCCCAGTCGGACGTTTGTAAAAGAGCTTAGCTCTAAGAAGATATCAGTTGTAGACAATACGACAATTCTAAAGACGTACGTTCCTCCTGTCTGTTTGAAACTATATGTAAAGAACTTACAGAAAGACTCTCCTCTAGAATTTTTAGGGCTTGCATAGTTTAAATAATTTCAATCAAAAAGTTCCAAGGGACCAGAAAGTATGAAAAAAGAATTAATTTTCCTAAAAATGTTACAATAAATATTTAAAACAAATTATAATTAAAATAAATTTTGTTCGAATTTCGCTGCTGAAATTTTTTTGGTTCTCGCTGCTGGAAGCTAGGTCAGGACTTAAACAATAAACAAACTTTTTTAAGTTTGGTAAATTGATGCACTTAAGGGTAAGGGGATCCTTTACAGGATCTTCTTTTCATTTGTATCAACAAATATGTAATTTTCTAACACGCTCTGCAAGCCTTTTGGCCACACAAACCCCAACGAATTGGATTCGTTCTAAAATTTCTCATAGTTTGCCTGTTATGGCCCATTCTTTCCAAAAATGAATTCCCCTGAAATGAAAATCAGCTAAAACCTACTTAAAAACGGCATCCACCAACTGTCCGAGACAGCAGAAAATCCCGTATTCACGCCAAATGTCAGGCAAAGGTTATCTCTGACAAGTCCAGCGGTAAGCCAGTCAGCATCATTCCGGGTGTGGGAAGATTGGGGGCTTATCATTATTATAAGACGATGATGGTGTAAGTATACACGCAGTCATCTATATATGTTCATATGTATGTCTAAGGGCGTTAGACGATGATCAGCGGCTGCTGTTTTGTTGTGTGTTTGTAGTAAAATGACGCGTCACTTTTTATGAATGGAATCACATCGACAACAACAATAAAAAAAATGATAATACTTTCAAGCAATTCTTTTAATTTGAAGTTCACTTGTTCTCGTTTGTAGATGGACAGGTTTATCAATTAGAGTATAACTCCCCATTTCCACTCACTACAAATATGGACAACAGATGTTGTTAACGGGTAACCCAAACCACATTTTGCTTTAGCCAAAAAGGACAAAGTTCTATTGGCGCCAAATATGGCAGCAGTGGGGAGTGGAAAAGCAGACAACTGCCAACTGCCAATGCCAGACGACGGGTCACAGCGTCCAAAATGTATCTAAGCGATGAGACAGTCACGATGTTCGCAGGAGAAACGAGAGAAATACACTTGAAAAAAAAATCAAATGTTTTGTAATTGAAGCAAGTTATTTTATTGAATGTATAAGGTAAGTACAATAATACTAAATCTAAGTACAAAATTGGTATTTTATGTACGATCTTTGATACTCGTCTTTTTACGAAAGTAAAAGTTTGTTTGTATATTTGTGTTCCATAGACTATACTGAACCGATATATCTGAAATTTTCACACTGATCAGGAAAGAGTCATAGGCTATATACCAAGCGGTTCGAAAGCGACTGAATTAAAATTATTTCTTCCACAGACAGAATTGACATTTGGTTAGCTTTTTTCCCGGATCAAAACTGTGCCTAACCAGTCTGAACCGATAGAAAAGTGGTTCAAAACCACATCCTAGAAAAAATACATGTTTATATGGAATTTGATTGTTTCGGAGATCAAAATCAGTTCCTTACTAGAGTGAATCGCTATAACAGTGGTTCAGAGTAGGGTTGTCGTATTTCTCAAAATATCAATATCGATAATTTCAAAAATCCAAATTTTCAATATCGATATTTGATATATCGCCTTCAAAAAACATCGATATATCGATATTATCGTTATTTTCTAAAGCTTTAAAGGAACGTCTTCACCATAAATCTGCTAGTGACGATTTTTAGAGACCGTTATATCTAATCTTTATAACAGTTTATAAAAGTTTTCTGAAACTACACTGTACATTTTTCCAAATTACCTTAATAGTCAGAGTTTCTTTTTCTTTAAACCTCAATAGCGTGTACTCAAAAGAGATACAAATTTAGTTGGGTACATTACTTCGTATAAGAAAGGCTTCTGTATAAAATTGTTCTGATTTCAAAGCAGTTCAAGTAGTTCAAGAAGTATTGTGACGATCTAAATTTGTATCTTATCAGAGTGTAGGCTTTAAAGACTTACAAATTATAATCTAAGCATAATTATGCTTAAAAAAATATCAAGTGAAGAATTTAAGAGAACCCGCCTAATGTGTTCTCCAGTCATTCTGCTTCGGGTGTCTGTAAGTCAGCGATTGTCACCTGATACCCCCAGGGGCCGAAGACATTTCGCTATTTACATATAAACAATTTAAACGCTTGCCGAAGAGAGTAAAGTATCGAAATGCACTTTCAGACAGCACGAACAATTCATCCGCACTAGCTCTCCTATAAGCTATTTGGTTCATGACGATATCTTCAATGATTCTAATACTGATACCTAATATTTCAGCGTATTTCTGCATCCATACGTGTATGATTAGTTCTTGAATGCGATTTTAAGTTGTATTACCAGATAATTTATCAGGCTAGCCATATAATTTGCGCCTATTACCATAGTAACTTTTCTGATATATCGTTTATAAAAATATCGATAATCGCCAATATCGGCATACAAAATATCATATCGGAATAACCCTTATCGTCCAACAAAAATATCGATATATCGATAAAATATTGACAACCCTAGTTCAGAGCCATATCACAGAAATTTTTTAAAGCAATGTACTTAAAATTTTGTGCATAAGTAGGTTGGTTATATGGAGTTACACAATTTACTGGTTCAAGTCCGGTTACGAACCAAAATGAACTGGTTCATGTTTGGCTTAGAGAAATATCTTAGAAAGTATGAAGTCCATTAGCATAAAATTGGCTTTTTGGATTGATAATTTGGTGGTAGATAAGAAACTGGATTTGGTTTAGAACCGGTTCAAAACCGGTACATATATTGAATCCTTTCAAAGTCTTTTCGGAAAACACAACCAGATCAAACTTAATAAATAAGTTTTTAATTTAATCAAAGAACATCTCAGCACAATTCTTTCAACCCGGCCCATATATATCTGGTCTATAAAAAACTCACTTTTAAATTAATGAAAAAATCTGCCACGACTTTCTTTCCAACCCAATTTTTATTCCTAACTTTTCCTTCGAAAAAAGAAATTACCTACTTAAAAAAAGCAAAAATTATTCTTAATTTTAGTCCCTACATATCTTATTTCGTATTCCCAATACTTTTTTATCTTACTTTATGAAAGCACGGAAAGTTCTTGTTTCCGAACCATTTTTTCGTATTTTATGTTTCTTCTACTTAATTTTTCTGAGTGTACATGAGCTGGATAGCCAAATGGCATCGAAAAAAAAAATAAAAATCTATGATAAATGTTGACTGCAAAACCTTAAGGAATAAGACATTTCAACGCACAATCAGAGAGGGAGAGTACATTGCGTTGATTGAAGTGCTTTTCTTAGAGCTCTAAGCGACTACTAATAACACATATAATGCATATATCAATGACCTCAAACCTCCTCCAAAGAAGTCCCGAAACTACAAAATGTACACAATCATATTTGTACTAACCAATGCCACAGCATGGACACACAGCTGTGGTTGTTGTTGATGACAAATAGCAAAATCACTTTGCTTTTGCTTTTGGTTTTTCTTTGGCAGATTTAGCTTTCTGTGGTCATAAATTTTGAGTGCTGCTCTAACTGTATCTATCGCTGCGCATTGTTGTTTGTTTGCACGTTTTCACGAGGGCAACGCACAAATTGCCAATATGTCTGGCGACGTCAAAAGTGGGCGCCACAGTGCCTCCATATGGGCAGACATGTGGCGTCGACAAATAGCTGCCCACCATCCCACCCCCCCATTGCCTTTTCCGCAAACAACGATTCCTTTTTATGATGAAGCTGCGCTACTGCTGTGGGGGGAATTGTGCGTTAAAAATCTGTTGTCCTTAGTTTAGATCTAATTTATACCATATTTCATTTGAAGTTTGTGCACAGCTGGAAAAAATTCATTTTTTGCTATTTTTTTTTTTGTTAATGTTTCAATTTCAAAGTTTTATTACGACACCCAGCATTAGTAGGGCGAGGGGAATGGAGAGGGTGGCGCAATATGTTAACAGCTGTTTTGCTGTGGCTTATTTAACTTGTTGGGGAAATATAGAAAAGCATACACTAATTAGGATAGTCGAGAAACTAGCTTGCCTGTTCGGGTTAACACTTAAAGTGGAATCTTAACGAAAATCGAGAACAGTTTTTAGTTACTATTAACCCACTAAGTTTCGAAACCAAACTATTTATAACAGCATAGTTTTGGGTTTTATAGGTCTCTCAAGCCAGTCTACTAACCAAAACACTTTAAACAAAAGCCATCTACCATTTTAATCAAAAATATTTTTCTTGGTTTTACTTATTTTCAGTTTCTTTTAAAAATTGCTTAAATATATTTTTAAATAATGCCTACAATTTCAACCTCAAGTAGCTTACTGATAAAAGAAGAGTTAGAACAAAAAACAAGTCAGATTACCACCCCAAGTAACTCAGCTGAACCTCCCTAAGATGTTTTTAAAATTTAGCTGTATTAACTTAAAATTAAGGATTTGACAATGATTGAATGTAATGTTATAGAAAAAGTAAATATTATATGAGAAAATCTAAAAAACCCAAAGATGAGTGCTTAAACTTGTCCCCTCCAAACCCAGGTCAACTTGATGGAACAAATTTTACGCAAGCAAGCTGTTAATCATGTTTTAGCACAAAAGAGGAAGCAAATATAATTGTTTAAACATATTTATACAGCCTGCATAGCAGGCCTTTTTGCTAAACTAAACAAAAACAAATGTACCCCAAAATTCTTTTGCTGCTTTTCATTTTTGAAATATTCACAATTTGCCACCCACAAAAACCTGGGGGCGAAGACGAAATCAAAAACAAATTTCGTTCAATAATTAGAAATTTGTTTTCCACACAAAAATGCGGCGGTAAATCGGCAATGGAAAGCAGCTGGTCAGTTTTTCGAAATGTCTATAGTACAACAGGTGGACTTACCTTTCATTATAATGGCCGCTAGTTCCGCTGCATTTAATTGCATGTAAATTTTGTTGTCTGCCATAGTCGGGGCAGGACGCGTAATCCACTGAACGATTTTCGGGTGGTGACAACAATTTCACTTGCCAAAAAAAAACTGATAAGATATGAGCACCGTCAACTAATTAATATCGGGTAATTGTGGTATATCTCATTAATATTTGTATGTACATGGAGTTCAGCACTTGACACTTTGAACGGAATTTGGGGAATTTTTATTTGACATTTTTTGCCTTTCAACAATTTGTATCTTTTCTTTGATTTTGTTTAATTTTTTTTTGTTTTTGGCACGTCCGAGAACAGAAAAGGCAGCGGCAGTAGCGCACGTCCGTTCACAGCGAAAGTATCTGGCGTTTTGAGATCGCCGGTCAACAATTTCATGCTAAAAACAACACGCGGTCGAACCGGGCTCGACGTCGAGAACGCAATTTTCCTGGCGCTGTCGAACATGTTCGAGCCGAGCGTATGCTTCAGTTTTATGAATGAATTGGTCTGGGGCATAGATAAGGCTTAGGAACAGAAATTAAGATTTTGTCTAATGTATCTTAAAGATACTCGTAGTGAAAAAAACGGTAACCAAACTTGAACTGCATTTAAGAGCGGAGAGAGAGATGACACCAATGTCTCCCTCGAGCCTTGAAGTGCTGCTGCGGTGGGGGAGGGGGGCCGACAACCAACCGCTTTGTCTGCCATTGCTGCGGCGCCAGTTGTGTCATATTTGCCCCCTCCCGCTGCGGCGGCGTATCCAGCTCCACTCTTTCATGCTTACAGCGCGCAAATGGACGTCTGTCTGGACTCTGGTCTGGCTTGGTCTGCTCTGGTCTGTTCTCTTACTCTACTTGATGATGCCCCTTATGCAAACGAGTTTATGTGTCAGTTATTTGCTGCTGTTGCTGTTGCTGTTGGCTTACTCTTCCTCGCCCTCCCCCCACACACACACAGAACCAGGTGATAAATAGGATTGGGTTGGTATTGAAATTGTGCGCACTTCCGCGGCCTATCCTGGCCATAAAACGGACTTATTGTATGTAGGTATGTGTGTGTGTGTGTGTGCTGCTTAGTGTGAAGTAAATTATAAAGAATTCCTCAAGCACAATTGGTCACCTCTTCCCTGGTTTATTTGCATAAATCTCAGACTCTAGAAATGTGTTGGCTCTTAATTTTGTTTTTATCAAGACGCCAGCAGATGCGTTCACAATGCAGCAACCAAAACCAAGTTACATACACTTGGACAAAAACTGGGTAATGACTTGAAATTGCGTGAGAAATTAAGTATTTTGAAACAAAACAATCAATTGTATCGTATTTTGATTTCTGTTCTGGTTCGTGGTTACATAATGAAATTTAACTCAAAAATAAAAAACAAAAGTATCTTTTAAAATTATTTGGAATATCAAATAAATTGTACTCTGAACTTTATAGTCACCATTTAAGTGAATCTTCATCTCTTTCAGCTAAAGAAAATCTTGACATAAAAAATTAGAACCAAAACTGTATACTTGCTACGTTTCGGATATTTACGGTTCCGAAAATATCGATTCTTCAATAAAGAAAAATACCGAAAATGAAAAAATTCAAAATCTCGGCTAGATTTCAAACCGTTTCTTTTGGTATACGGATTTGGTTAGTAAACTTCGTTTCAAAACTAAATCTTACATAATACCGTCACGTCCTTATTTTGACCTCAAATAGTTTTCATAGAAATGCCCTTAGTTTTGCAGCAATATTTCTTTATCAAAATATGACTTGTGTTAATTTGAATGTGCTAAAGCAGCAATGGGCAAGCAATTTGATTTAAAAACTGAAATAAAACAACACTTATTAGAGAGTCCCGATCGTGCACATTGCTCCTGTTCCGTCACCTGCGTGTGCGCCCTGCTGGCGCCGTGCGGCGATTGGCCTGGACTCTGTTGTTCTAACACACTTTGAAGCAAGGCAGCAAGAAGCGATTGTTCTTGGGAGCTGACATTGGATCCAAAAAAAAAGTATGTATGAGGTGCGGTATCTATATATGTAGTGTCTTTGGTATTATAAAGTTTGAACTTTTACAGCTTGACTTTAATGTGGGTTTTAAGAAGAAATTATCACGTGAATCGAGTATTAAGCTAGAGTGCATCGATAAAAATTATTATAAAACCCTTGGTTTCCGTACATCGATGGCACAACGAATTCAATCAGACACGTTCTTTAATTTTTTAAATATGTTTCTATATACCTACATATTTGATATGTATTGTATAAATCTTCTAAACTTCGACTGACCTTTTTATGAGTATTTTGGAGGGTCCATGAATGGTTTAGATCCGGTTCAGCCAAAACTGCCGCTGAACGCACTTCACTGCGACTGTCTTCGTGAAGCTTACGTTGAATTCTTTTTTTTTCTCTTTTCTTCAAGCTATCCGATTAAAACATTACTATAGTAGTATAAGTATATATTGGCATATTGCAGGCATGGCTTTTTGGCCGTGAGCCCAATGCCGATTCTTTCTCTTTTTTCTTACAAATCTTACATACAATTTTACAATTTCTCTTAGATGACAATGACAAAAATATTAACAAGACATTTACAGGACTACATTTACATTATTTGCGACCTTATCTCCCTAGAAACTTTCTTCCATTATGTGTTGTCTGTACTTTTGAGCGTGGCTGACATATGCTGCTAGACTTGTCCAGTTGCTTCCGTTCAACAAGTTGATGCATTCCTCCACATCCAAATACGGTGTTCCGAAGCATCCTGCCCTGATCTCTTTTCAAATTGGACATTTCCAAAAGAAGTGCACTATATCCTCGCGTTCTCTTAAGTTGCACAGTGTGCATTCATTTGTATGATTTTCCAGGTGTGGGCGGTAGTTTAGTTTAAGCATCTCTACTCTTGCTCTGAAAATTTGCATTATTCTGTAGCAGCCGATATCATCCTGGAAGTAATTGTTTTCATTTAAGTCGTATGTTAAAAAGTTTGTAAATTTGTCTTACAGAGCTCTTCCTTGCTTGATCCTCCCACATTCTCCTTGTCTTCATGTCTAAGTTTAAAAATTAATCTGCTTGCTCCAGTCTCCACACGCTTGGGTTTTTTTTTTTATGGGTTTTTAGTCGCTTGCCATTTTGAGCCATTGGCTGAAGAACTGTGCTTTTGACTCCAGCAGCTATTTTGTGACAATTTTTGGATATCGTCGGTCCGGCATGTTCAAGGTTTTTCAGAACATATTTAAAATGGATGTCCAATGTATAGGTAAATAATGCCGGCAGACCAGTTTCCAAATGGATTGCGTAATTAGGCGTATTCTGCGGAAGGTGGAAGACTCTTTTGATAAAATACCGTTGACTCCGTTCGACATCTTCATAGCTATCAGAAACATTACTATAAACTTTCTTTTACCTTGTATAAAGCTTGTATATAAATAAAAAGACATTTTATTTAATGCATTCTTTTCAGTGTGCTCTGTTGGAGCACAAAACGGGGTTCGGGGTCCAATTCTATGATTGCTTCTCAGTGTTGGCCAACCACCAATACGTCTACTAATACTGTCATAGTTCTACTCGTACGCAGCTGTGCCCCAGCCGCACAGATGACAACCCACGCGATAGCAAAAGCGAAATCTGCTTTGGTTACTGTCACTGCCAGGGCAGGCATCCTATAAGAACTTACATTTTATATCCCTGGAGAGGGTATACTCGATTTGTCACCATGTTGGTAGCGCACTGAATATAGAATTTCTGATACGATGGAAAATATCGAAACCAAAGTAAGTAGATGTAAGAAAATGAAATTACTGAATTTTATTTCAATATAATTTCATATAGCAACAGTAAATTGACATATATATTTATTGCATTAGAACCAAGACCGAAACCTTGCTCCAAACTGTTTCCCTATAAACCGCCTCCGATGCGTTTTTTGCAATCTTCTAAATCAAACCATCCCACTCACTTGGGCAAAAGCTTTATTTTGTTATTCATTTTTAACCTAATTTCTAATTTTAACACATTTAAGAGATGTACATATATTAATATTACGATTGCGCATGCTAACGGCAAGGAGTTAAAACTTTAAGATCCCTACATATGGTTCGGGAAAATATTATTGGAATAGGAGTGGAATGGTCTAAGACTTTCTACTTGATACATTCAAGCTAATCTTGCCTAACAACTTGCAAACTGAAAGTAACTTCCGATCTTCAAGTGCTGATCTAGAGTTTTAGTTCATGAAAAAACTTTTTACATCCTTCTTAGGTATTAGAATAATTTTCTTATTATTATTTAATGCATAGTATTGATGCATGACAGTAATCGAAATTCGTAGTGTAAAGTAATCGGGACCCTACTCTATACAACCCACATACCAACAAGTAAGTATTTATTTCTCTATTTGCTCAGTTTATTCAGTGATGAAACATTGTTTTAAAATCCTTAAAATCCAATATTTAGCTAAATCTATATGTGATTGTTTTAGGGACCTTTTTGATAATCAATCGTGGAATTATTTAGCAGGCTCCAGGTCATTAAGTTATGATTTTGTCCATAACTTTTCTAAAACAAGACACGCACAACACCACAAAGGAGGCTGATTGACTGTATTGCTATTTCACGAATACCAATTCAATCTTCAGCAGTCTTAGCCTGTCTTTAATGAACTGGCAGAAGGTACCTCATGACAGCAAACGCCAAAATCACCAAAAATACTGTATGGATAGGGCAGATTTATAGTAAACTGACTATATTTTAGAGCAATTACTCTAACAGAAAACATTATCGAAATATAGAAATCGCTGCTTTTTACTATGCTATTAATTATATAAAATTCGGTGTTAATACCAAATATTTTCAGAGCAAGTATTTATGTATCTATTAATCAAGTTAGACTATTTTAATAGCGCAGTTCTTAATTTGTTTTTTGCCTGGAATATGTTTTTTTTTAAATAATAAATAAAGAATTAAAGCAAGATTGAAACGATCAAGAAACCAAATATCTTAATTCACTATCAAAAGCTTGTGTGAAAGAGTGCACACTCTTCGGTGTTTTGATAACAAAACTCGATCTTTTCTTTTTATTACACATGCGAAGGCAACACACAGTAAACGCGTATGCGCAGTTGGTGGCAAGCAAATGCGTCATATGTACTAAGTGTTGTGCTGCTGCTGTGGCTGCCACTGATGCCACATATGTCTGCTCCAGATGGGGGAGTCGTATAGGGCCAGATTTGCGATGGCGATGACGACAAAGCGACTGCCGTTTTGAATTGGCATCATTATGATGCGCTTGAGTTATGTATGTAGGGACTAGCTGCAGACTGTAGTGTACTTTAAAGTGGCATGGTTGCCTGCTCGTAATGAGTAGTTTTTTTTAAGCACACTCCTAGTATAAACACCACACTCGCGCTGAGAAATGCAAATTAAGTGACAAGTGACCAATCTGTGCTGTGCATTTGCCACATACCAAAACCAGACAGTCGGCACTTTGTGTGGCACGCTGACAATCTGATGGCGACCTGCCTGAAGCTGGTCCTGGTCCTGGCCTGGGTCCAGGTCCAGGCTATATTCATTAACATTTTACCAATGCCAATAAACGAGTTGCGACAACACACGGCCAAAGCCATGCAATATCCAAAGGTATCAAAGGCAGCGGTCGGTGGTCGCTGTCGGTATTCGGTGGCGACACAATCGCCATAACTTTGGCCACTCGTGATAAGTGCACTGTACATGCAACAAGTCATGCATGTTGCATGTTCGAAATGAAAATCAGAGAGTCCAGTCCCGGACATTGGATTTAACGAAGCATTTACACCCTTACGAAATTACAAAGTGGCGATTTGAGTGATCAGTGCTATATTTGCCAGCGATTTAGGTTTAAATTTGGTCATGAAGAAACTATCATCGTTTTTTAATCGCTTAAAAAATAATTAAACTTCTGCTAGAAAAACAATTCAGACGCTCATGCTGTTGCTGATGTAGATATTATTATTCAGAACAATTTTCAAAATTTTTGATTTCAAAGCACACAGTTTCATTAAATTCGTAATGGTAAGCCGAACCTCTTTATGTTTAAAAATGCGGAACCAAATCAAAAACAACTAATGAAAACTGTTTGATTTATTTATCGACGAGTTTTTTAAGGTAAAGGTAAAGCGTCCATCTGAAGATAAATTTATTTGGAAGTTTTTGTTAAATTTATATCACATAAATCGATTACACGAAACAGCTCAGACATTTTGTTTCTGTAGAAGTAATTCAATTAATACGCACAGGGTTCAGTATTCCACTACCTGGAACTTTTGGTCTTAAATAGTTTTAACATTCCAATCGCAGTAAATTACCCAGAGTTAATTAAAAACGTGCGTGATTTAACCCTTAGGTTCTAAAAGATCGATGCACCGTGGCTCGTTTCCAAAAACTCGCTGCAAAAATCAAATTTCGAGTAAATTAATTTGGCAAAACTGTTGGTACACTTGAATTAGGAATTGATCAACCTTTTTAAAAACATCAATGAAATAATTTGACAATTTTTTTACGATGTAATAGCTTCATAAAGTTGGATAATTTTTCAACTGTTAAAAAGATAAAACAAAGCGTGCTAAAAAAGGCAAAGTTGAATGCACGTCCCTCAAAAAGAACTTGATTTAAAGACTTTTTCTCCCCCTTTTTAAGTTATAAATTAAGAATAAATAGTTGATAATTAACAACTTAAACGGTGTCAATAGTACGGTAAATACGAAAAATACTTGATTCAAGTACAAAATTCTTCATTCAAGTACGATTTTTCAATCCCGAAATTCTTCAGTCTTCAGACTGTTTCGGGATATTTTAAGTATATTTCGAACTATTATAGCATTTTGCTATGATCTTAAGTACAGTCCGATTTAACGTCAAAATAAGTGCAAATGTTCTTGATCGAAGTCTAATAAATTTTAAAGTCAATCCCAAAGCATTTTTGAAACAAAACAATAGTTCAAAAAATAAGTACAAAATGTTTTTGGCTTATCAAATTCTAAGCTTTCCCAATTTGTCTCTGTAAAATACCAAAATTATCCAGAGGAAATAATTTATCCAAAAACTAAGATGTTTATACTGTAGGTCAGAAATCTATCCTCACTCCATAACCAAAGTGTTGGAACGAGGAGGGAATTTTAAAAACAGATTTAACTTAAAAAAATCGTATTTTTTGTAGCACACTTTTTGGAGCTTTCAATGTTAGTCTATTTTGTTCTTAACCTAAAAAATTTTGGACTTGAACTAAGTACAATCTTTTCTTAAATTTTTTGGCTAACTGTAAGTACGAAATGTTCTTAATTCAAGAACGTTTGTTCTCACTTTAATACTACTAACAGTCGTTTTCCTATTCTTCATTACTTTTATATCCAAGTACATCCAAGAACAGAACATACTTGAAATTTTAACTGCAAAACGGTATGAAGTGTATACATATATGCATTCTATTTCTCAAAATAAGGCTACCATTTCAGGCGAATGCATTGATTTTGAGTCAGCAATGAGGGTCACATTGATAAAATTTTGCAATCCAATTAAGCTAATGATATGTTGAACTTTGCACCTACAGCATCCCCTGAGGTTCAGCTCATTAAAATGCAATTGAAAATTAAGGTATGGGGATTAGGTTGTCGCAAGACATAAGGAAAAAATTTTTTCGCAAAGTCAAATACGCATATCCTCTATTTTTATTCTGTATGACCTCATTGACACACAAATTAAACATTATTGAGATTGGACAATGATAACCTGTGCCGACTTGATGCCAAACTTTTTAAATGAAAATTTGTACTGACTTACTAAACAGTACAACACTAAAAAAAAACCCCTTCATACGACACTTAAATTTTGATAAAGGGGTCCCCTGTAAGCATCACCTCATACCCAATTTTTCAAATGAAGCTTCGGTTCGCGTTTTATGGGAACTTTTGTACAATTTTAAATTAGTTTTTAATGGTTTAAAATAAAATTCTCCAAAATTCAACAAATGTGGACAGGATCATGGGGAACGCAATATAGAAAATTCACTTCAATCGTGCAATCGCTTAAGGTACCTTCAGAAGGGGTTAAACCTTCGTTCTCGATTTTTTTAAACCGCACAGTAGATTTTCATTAAGGGGGTATTCTCCATGTTTATTCCATGGATATTTGAGAATATCGTCCCAAAAGGATTGTTTGAAATTCGAAATACTTTAAAAGATATAGCCTTTTTAGTCGAAAAATGTCTTCGCTAAAACAAGAAATTTTTGTCGTAAATAAATTTCGAGTAAATAAAGCTGTGAAATAACGGCTCGTTCTTTAATATGAATATTACATGTTGTCGCCTCAGATCAATATCGATTGTTAATCGACCTTTAATCGATAATTATCGCTCTATCCTACACAATACTCACTCAGACAATAGAGCTGCGGCCGCATCCAAAGAAGGCAAAATGGCATGGAGAGCAGAGAGAGCTGCTCCTGAAAATAGTTTTTTTGAAGATGAGGAAGGTCCGCTGTATGCAGCTGGCATTGCCGTCTAATATCTGTAAGTATATAATATTTGTAATATTTTTGGTTACTTTTAAAGCAACTTTTTCGGACTGCCAAGCCACTTTTCTCCAGTTCTACAAAACCGATTTTGATAAAATAATATGTCACCATTCTAGAACTGCATTTTTTCATTTTTGATTTATTTTTTTCCCCTAAAGAAGGAACTTCAAACTTTAAACGCGTTTATCTCGAAACCACGTTACACCAGTTACACTGAACCGATTTTGATGATTAAAACTGAAATCGACGCAGAATTGTCACCATTCTGGTCTGAACCTCAATCATAATTTTTTTACACTAAACTACAAAAAAAGGGCCAAAAATCGATTTTTCATTTTTTAATGGCCGGCATTTTGTCAAAATAATCACAAAACTTTTCGAGCTTCAGACCAGAATTACAGTACATACATCTACAGTACATCTATTCTGATTATAGCCCCGTTTTTCATTTCAGACATCCTAGAGACGTGGTATCATGGCCGCCAGCACTTTAACTTTTTGTGGGCACCCACTTTGACGGCCTTTATAACTTTTCAAACAGCCCTCGCATCGAAGCAGTAAAAATTTGTTTCTTTTACTTTAATCTGTTTGTATCATAATAAAAAAAAAACAGAATTAGAAAAACTCTTTGCGGTTTTTAAATAAGTTTTTTTTTAAAAAACGTCTATAAAACAGCCTCGACATGGAGAATTCCCCCTAAAATTCTTTTTTTTTTTTTTTTAATAGGGTTTTGTTTTTTCCCCCTAAGAGAGAGAAGAACCGCGATATGGAGAATTTAAAAAACACCCCCAAAAATTTCATAGGCCATAATCCAGATCTAAAAATAGACAGATCTGCGTTTTCAGTTTGGCCCACGAAGCCTTGGATCGCGGATTACACTAGTTTACAAAAATAAAAAAAAATGACCCATTTCAACTGAAATATTTTGTAGTGTAGTTTGGAATGGTGATCTCAAAAATCAATTTCAAAAAATTTTGTATGGTTTTTGAAATTTCAATTTTTACTTTTTTCGGTAGGTGCTCTTACATTTTAAGCCATATCTGACTTCATAATTGTCAGATAGATTCAAGCCAGATATGTATCGGAAGGTAACTCAGCTGCCAACGATCGCGTTAAACAATGTTTTAAAATCGGTTAAGTAGTTTTGATTCAACGACCAAATATATTTCAAAAAAATAAATTTTTTGCTCGAAAATGCAATGCAATTCATTTTTAAACGCCTAGAAAAAATATAAAAAAATCAAAAACAAACTAATTTTATTTTTCCTACTTAAGAATCGCACTTTTACTAAGACAATAAGGTATTGGTGAGAAAAATCGTGGCTCACGTACCGATGATGCATCAAATTGAGTAGAAGAACCAACAATCAAATTTGAGTATTTTATGTGTTCACAAAAAATAAATTTGTATTTTTTTCGTTTTTTTGACACTTTATGAAGTAAGCGAAAAGCCAGAACAAAAATTATAATCAAGAACCGAACAAAAGTCGAAGCAAACGGAAATTTATTTTTGAAAAATCTCGAAAATATCACATTTTTTTGCACTAAATTGCTCACAGCTCCTGTGTTTGTTCATAGATTTTGATAATCGTTATCTGTTTTTCTTCTTAGAAGTGCGATTCATTAGTAGAAAAAACAAAAATAATTTTTTTGAATTTTTTTATATTTTCTCCAGGAGTACAAAAAATGGAATTTCTCGCATTTTCGAGCAAAAAATCGATTTTTTGAAATATTTTTGGTTATTGTATTCAAACTACTAAGCCGATTTAAAAACAATGTTTTGCGCAATTACTGGCATTTCAATTACCTTTCGATTCATATTTTGTTTGACTCTATCTGACAATTAAGAAGTGAGATATGGCTTAAATCGTAAGAGCACCTACAAAAAAAATGGAAAAAAATCATATTTTGAAAACGGAGCCAAGAAAAAATTTTTGAAATCGTTTTTTGAGATCACCATTTCAAACTACACTAAAAAAATTCAATAGAAATGGGTCTTTTTGACCGTAAACTAGTGTTATTATTATAAAGTACTGAAATGTTTCAATATAAGTCGTCCTACCTTCTTAAAATTTTATTTATACCTGTTTTCACATAAAAAAAAAAATTTTTGAGGGTATGCGTAAAAAAACCTACTTTGATTTTTTGGGACACCCCTAATGGGGATCAACTACAGACAAATTACAAATAACTTTTTTAATGAAAAAGTTTTTATTTTTTATTATTTCTTTTTAATTTTAGTTTTAAATAGCCAAATGCATTTAGCCAAACATCAGCAATATTTTTGTGCCGCCTTGCTTTGCTCCAGTCTTACGGAAACAAGCACTGAGAGGTTTTGCTTAAAGCTCTTGTACTCGTTTAGCCAAAAAACTAATCTATACTCCCTTTCAAAGAGTATTAACGCAGCTTTATGGGTCGTATATTGTAAGTTTGGTGTTGGGATGTGCCTCGATTGTGGTTTTATTTTACGAGCAAGTTGCGAAATAAAAGCAAAATCAAAAAAACTGTAATATACGTATACGGAAAAAGGACAATTCCCCGGGGTGAGGGGGTTAATCAAGCCTACTGCTCGTCTTTAATAGAGTATCTACACATGGCTGCTAAATGCTGCTCCTCCTGTTTTATTTCTCCGTTCCTTATGAATTCTGTTTATAAAAGGGCATTTCTAGGAATCTGTTTAAATTTCGCCTGATCATGCCTTCCATGTGCCCTTCCCGCACTGCCTCTTAAGCGGCGGCACAACACACAAAAGCGCAAAACCGAAAAACCTGTCGAAGTAAAAGGCAGATTTACTAAGATCGTTAGGGTCGGTCGCTAGTTCTGCTTGCCCAATCAGTTCCTCAGTTCAGCAGATGTACATTTATGGAGCACGAGCTGCTGCTTCTGCTGGTGCTGGTTGTATGTATGTACGTACGTATATGCTGGAATACCTTTTGAATGATGACTTTCGTTTTTGTTCTTTTTTTTGTAGGGCCCAGTGTCTGCTTAGGTTAACCTGTTTGCAGACGCAACCCGCACCAGCCAGCCAGTTTGTCAAATACTGCAAGTTCAAGGATAAGATGGACGTTCTTTTTGGTCTCTGCAGGTCTTCCATATACACATATATGTGTGTCGGCGAAATTTGATCATCCCCTTTGAAAAATCAACAGTTTTTTTTTTATTTTATTTTTTGTGATGGTCCCCAGCAGCTAGAATTACTTAAGAATTTTATTGGGGACACAATATTTTATGGAATTAGCTAAAGTTGCAGTTATAATTGATTGGGCTTCCGTGGGGAGAGATTGTCAACTGAAGGTTGGCCCTTAGTTTGTCTACCTGTTTCGTACACAGACTTTGCGTCGCGTTGTTTGTTTGGCTAGGACGTTAATCGTTTTCAGTCTGCTTAGACTAATTGCCTGCGTTTTCCAGCCGTTCGATTGATAGATTTTTGGGTATTACCCACCCAAGTCAGTTATGACAAACGTTGCGCAGGTAGTCCTGACTTCTCGGAATTTGCATAATTAATTTTACGCTTGCACCTGAACACAAAAAGAACTGCGCACTTTGCTCCAATGAGGCAAAATTGACTTTTAGCCTCATACTTGGAATTTTGCGTCTGGAAAATGACTTCAACTGGTTGTGCGCCGACGATTATCACGTGCCTTGTGATACGATACAGATGCCGGTAGCCAGCCAGTCAACCAGCTGTATATTCGACACAGTAAATTGAGCCACCAAAAAATCAGCTGCAACAAAGCGGCAGCAGGCAGTCATAAAAATTCCCAATATATTATATTTGCACCTGATTAAAAAAAATTAAATGTAGAAAACCTGGCTAAGTTCTGATGAGCTGAAGATTCTATAGCCAGGCAAATGTTTGTACACTCAGAAAAAAGGAAAAATTTTGTACTGGAATTGGTTTTAAAAAAAAACTTATAAAAAAGTACTCTTTCAAATCAGGGCTGATTTTAGTATTGAGCCCACCTAATAGATGTTGTCACTAATGTGCTCTATTCAAAATGTTGAACCTCAAGACGTTAAATGAGATTTTAAGCTCACTGAAAAAGACCTATTTGGAATGGAAATTATCACATACTTTAAAATGCGATATTTTAATTTAATTTTGATATCCTTTTGATGATACTAAGCTCTATTAGATGAAAGTCTAAGAAAAGGGTTTCCGGATATTTAGAAAATATTTATATCGATATTGATAAAGTATAATTTCGATATTGATATTTGGTTGAAAAAATATATCGGTATATCCATATTTTTAATAAATGGATAGGGAGAGTGGGGGGTTGTGATCATAATTTTGTTTTTCGAATATAACTTCGCCAAAAATCAATATTTTTTCGTTCTGTAAATTTTGTATTTTATATAAAAGATGCACAAAACTTTTCTCATCACTAGTTTCAAAAATTAAAATTTTGGGTTTTTTTATTTCATATTGAAAAAAAAGTGATTTTTTGACATTTCGAAAATTTGTGGGGGTTGTGAGCCACCCATCTAAAAGTTCAAAATTCGTGTTTTTAAGCCATTATTCTATATTAAATGAAAAAATGAACAATTTTTCTCATATTCTGAATTAAGAAATATCAATGAAGAGTGAAAATTGATTGACGGCATCAGGCTTGTTTTCTTTTATATACGAGCACTTTTTGCTTGTGGCTGTTCTTTAGTTTGCCTTTTTTAACGTTTTTTTTACTTCTTTGGGGAGTTTTTCCTCTGTTTTATTGCGCGTCATTGCAATGTTCTCTTTGAAAGTCAAAACCGACTTTTTTCAAAGTGGCTCACAACCCCCCATATCTCACTTTTTTTTGGTGACGTCACATAACCAAAAAGAAATTGTTACAAAAAAAACATATTTCTATCAAAAAGGCAATTGACCAAAGATATTTCCCTCATACTTACTTTTGTCATTACGAAAAAAATTTTGTATAATATTCACAAGTCAAAAATGAAAAAAAAAACTTTTTTTTTGAAAAAAAAGTCGAGTTCTGGTTCACGAACTTAAAGAAGGTATAGACTGATAGGTTGCTTGCCAAAAGTTAGCAAAAAGTTTAAATATATTTTTTTTTGTGGCCAATATTCGAGTGGCTCACAACCCCAGCGGCTCAGAACCCCCCATTCTCCCCTACATTTATGTAATTAATGTGTCATTTGACTATTTTTAAAAACTACATTCTGATTCGAGACAGATACAAGAGCGAGAGTTCGGAGCGAAAACAAGGCAAACTCTTCATTCAGATAGCTGGTTGCATGTTTCGGAATTGCTCGCTCAACCGCCGCCCGCTCTAACTCTCACCTCCGCTCTAAGCAGTGAGTGATAGTCCGCGAGCAGGAGCTGCGCTTAAGAGCGTCAGTTGCGCTTAAGAGCAGAAGCCGCGCTATGTGTCAGATAAACTTTACTCTTTTATAGTTTCCGTGAGAGATAGTTCTAAGAACATAAATGTATTTTTATAGCTCAACAAAAAGTTTTTTCTTTTTTTAGAAATTAGCTTTAACACATCCGGTCACCTTTACCAGTTGTGGCACCAGCTGTGAAGTAACTAGCCATGAAAAAGCAAATTCTCAAACTTTGCCGTTCGGATTCGGCGTTAAAATGTAGGTCGCTTTATCTTGTGCGAAAAAATTTAAAGCACACACGCCTAGAGATTGTGTATAGCCAATTTTACACATAACTTTAAAAACAGGAACACACCACAAAGAAGGCTGGACATCTTGTCTTTTGTTGTCAGTTCTTGCACTTATGCTGACTTGGAATAACATATTATAATGTATAAAACGTGGTTCTAGAATTTTTTGGGTAAAGGGAATTTGGAGCACACAAAAGTCCACTTAGTAAACCTCACTTTTTGTGCCCAAAACCAACAAAAATATCCACTAAAAATCACCAAAATATATTCGACATTCGATATATTCACCTCAGAAAAATATTCGATAATGATATAGATATTTCTATATACCTATATAAGCTCAATTTATTATTATTTATTTTATTTGCTTAGCATATAAAAATAGGGGAACACTTGAGTTCCTTGAGGTCCAAACCTACAGACAATAAGTAAGAGCAACAAAAAGCAAACTGAACCGACAACTGGTTCAGAACTTCTAGTCATAGATCTTCTGGACCTAAGGGGGGCGTATGTGGTCCGGTTAAGCTGCTGATCGGTTCAACTTGGCGAACCCGGAGTGATCCTGGTTTACTGCATCTCAAGTCGACTCACACCTCCTCGTGGTGACCACCGGTAACAGAGCAATGCATCCGCAACGCTGCTGGCTAACGTGAGCGGCGACCCGCCCTTCCCTACAGGGTATAATATATAGGGTTAGTGCGTCGGGTTTGGTACCCACCACCGTAAAAAAATCTCCACCAATGAAAACTGCGACTACAATGCCTCGGATACGGACCCCCTCTGACGACGACTCACGCAAACGTTTTAAGGACCACGATTTGAGGATATGCACCTGGAATGTCCGCACCCTCAACGGAGAGGGTGATGATATCGACTTGGTGAAAGTCCTCAAGGAATACTCATCGGACGTTACTGCACTCCAAGAAATGCGATGGATTGGATATGGGAGCAAGTTAATAACGCTACCAAAAGAGAAGAAAAAACAGAAACCACCACCCCCTGGAAGATATACTACAGCGGGCATGTTTCCAAGCACGAGTTTGGGTGCGGCTTTGCAGTGAGTGATAGACTACTCCACTCAGTCATGAGCTTTACACCAGTTTACGAGCGGCTTGCCGCGCTCAGACTTAAGGCAAAATATTTTAATATTAGTCTTATCTGTGCACACGCGCCAACAGAAGACAAGGACACCTCGACAAAAGACGAATTCTATGAGCGCCTGGAACAACTATACGAGCGCTGCCCCGATCACGACATAAAGATCGTGCTAGGCGATTTTAACGCCAAAATCGGGAGAGAAGGAGTCTTTGGTTCGACAGTCGGACGATTTAGCCTTCATGAAACAACCTCCGGTAACGGAGAGAGGCTAATAGACTTCCGCAAGTGGCGCTTAACAAATGAAGAAGCTACTTCTCCAATGTACTGGGAGGCGATGATGAACATGATGCCGTCTCTAGAGAAGTAGCGATGCTACCAATCGACATCATAGAGATAGACCCGCCGACCCAACAGAAAGTCTGTTTAACCATACAAAGGCTAAAGAACAACAAGTCACTAGGCGATGACGAGCTGCCCGCTGAATTGTTTAAGGCTGGAGGCGAAGAATTGGTAAGGTACATGCACCAACTTCTTTGCCGTATATGGGTTGACGAAAGCATGCCCGACGATTGGAATCTAAGTGTCCTAAGTGTTGTGATGGCCAATAAAGAAGAAGAAAGAAGAAGAACAAAAAACCGAAAACTAAATTCTAAACACTATTTACCGTATTTCAGAATAAATATAGGTTTACATTTTCAGTTCCACTTTCATTAATTTCATCGTAAGATTGATGATGAGCAATCGAGTTACTTGAGGTCGGAACTCTTTAAGGGAACTGGCAACAATGTTCCAGTCCCCAAAAAAGCAGATCCTAAATTATACTTACCTCACATTTCTATGTTTTGTAACTTTTACTTGTGGGATTTTTATTCACTATTTGTGCCCGACTGAATCAAGTTACTCAATATCCTATACCACCATTTTAATGATGCTGTCCCTCACAGGGATTTCCCATTGCCAGTCGCCTGGTCACATGTCTGACTAAGCTGTTGCTGTGATATGAACCAACGACGCAACACACAGCACTGGCCCCACCTGGCGCTAGCAATTCCAAATTACATATACAATATGAATGGCTTTATACGCATTTGTATACGTCCTAGCCTTATGTGTACGTAATGCGTACGCTTTCAATTGCCGTAATGCGCACATGTTCAGGCATGTGACGTCACGAGGGAAACTGTTCATTACGTGCCGCAAAGGGAGTGCAACATTGTGGCAATCGACCACTTCCACTTGCCATTTCCGCCTACGTTCTACCCGCCTTGTCACGTGTCGTTTGCGCACTTCGATGCGTGGTTGCGAAGGCAATATTTTTGGGCGAAAGTCCTGACAGCTTATAATGCAAACAATGTACGTGCATTGTGTCCTTCAATTGTAATTGATGCTGATGGTAACGATATAGGAAGAGATTATCCTTTTTTCTCTACTTACCTTGGTAATTTTTTTAAATATTTTTTTTAGTCTTAGAATTGTCAGCAATGAAAATCCAACCTTCTTATTGATCTTCTCTCGTTATGCTCTCAAATAGCTAATTGACTACAGCACTTTTGGTGTTTCCTTTCTCACTTGCGTTCACAGGATGGGGTCCTTTTTTGGGATCGTGTGTTTTTAAGTGAAATTTATATTTACATTTGCCTGTCGCGACATAAAAAAAATTAATAAAACTTAAGAATCAAGAAGGCAGAATGCGCTTTAGCTGAAACCCTAAAAGAATATCGTAATACGAGGCGCTAATACTTCATTACAAGTACCAAAAATCAGCGCCACTTCTTTAAATTGTAACTAAATCTTTGAGCAAAGGTTTTTTCTCTTAGTAAATTTCACCTACTCCAAAAAAAGAACACAGAAGGATGTAAATTAATACCCAGGAATTCGAATCCAAATTGCAGGACTCGTGGTAGTGGTACATACCTGTTGTCTTGGCGTGCTGTTTGACCTGCTGGCTGGCTGGTGCTACACTTCCTGCCATTAGCCATTTGGTTCTGGCCATAAAATAGCACATTGTTGTACGTTGGCCTTTTGTATTGTCTCAACAATTTTTGCAGTCAACACACAAAGGACCAGACAGAGATGGTTTCCCTTCATTTTAGGACTGGCGCCAGATGCACAGTGGGTAGTCTACTGTGCCTATGCCTGTGCAATTGCCGTATCATAAATGCAATTGCAACAACAACAATTAAGGCAAGCGACAGCTTATTGACACCAAACGACACATTCGGATCTACATTCTACCGCAGCAGACGACACCAAACGAGACGAGACGAGGCCCCCAAGCTATCTGAGTACATAAGTTCTTAAAACAACCACCGAAAATATGTGGCCAGTGCCAGACCAGATGCGTTTGCAGTTGTCGCGCGTTGACGTTGACACATGCCAGGGGACAGGGACAGGAACAGGTACTACCGAGACGGACCATTGGCCACTCATTTGCCAATGTACTATGGTTTAAAAGTCTATATTTTTGCATAAACTTGAATAAAGCACTTGCAAGTTAGACTATTTAAAACCCAAGTTTTATATATCTGTAGAATAATTTTGTCAAATCCGATCTTTTGCTTAGTTGCATCTAAGACAATTCCCTGGCTTTGATAAAACAATCTTAAGCACAAGACTCATGGTCCAGTTGTTAAGCTGTGCGTTCACTGATATCTGATATCTCATATGACTTGCTAGTGTATTGCAACTCTCATTTGAGTCAATATGAGAAGCTCAGAGTAAACTTTTATATATACGATATGATATAAGAACTCAGAAATGCAGCTTTAGTTAGTCCGAGTGAGCCGTCGGTACTGTTTTAATGAGTTTACAGTGTAAACAAGTGATTTATGCTTTAAGGAAGAACTCTAAAAAGTAAATGTTTCTTTCCTTGTTTTCCTTCCATTATTACCATAATGTTAATCAAAAATTCATTATTTTAATGTAATACAGCTCTTTTAGGACCATAGTCCATTGGCCACTCATTTGCCAATGTTGGCGCTTTTGCCACTTGCCACTTGTCGCCGTCGCTTCAACTGGTTTGAATTCTTCATTTGCGTGCCGATCGAGCATATACCCGCACATACTTACATACGAGTATCTACACATCTGCATCTGTACGGTCTTGGTATGCCTTTTGTTATTTTGAGAGCCCGCCATGTCAACGAAAGGTGCAGAGCAACTGCCACTACCGCTGCCTTCTGATATGCTGGCGGGCTTTTCGTTGTCGTCTTCTGCCTAAATTAATAACTGCTGCTGCCGCTTCTGCTCCTGCGTGCGGTTTGGGTTTTGGGTTTGGGTTTTGGACTTGTCAGGTGCTTTTGGGCAAGTTCATTCATTGAGGCGACTGCAGGTAAAATGACCCTGACGCTGCCGCCAATGGAGCTGAAGCAATTCCTCGAAAATGAAATGCAAAATTTTTCTGTATTTTTATTGACAGTTGCTGCAGCTGTGATGCATTACCCACGAAATTGCCAGCAGGTCCAAGTTCGCTTACGTTTGCCTTCGCCGTCTTAGTCATACATAGGAGTTGTTAGCGCTGGCGCCAGACTCTCAGCGGGTGGTGGTGCTGATGGTAGTGCATCCTAAGCCGTCTGGCCCGTAGATTTGTCCACCCAGGCAAACACCAAAAACACACAGACGACGAGTACAAAGGGTTTGCATCTAACAACTCATCTTGGTGGGCGTAATTTCGTAAATCGATGTGGGCAGCGTGCTAAGGCGGATCAAAACAACATAGAGCATCAAATGAGTCACGACACCTAATCGTCCATCGCTTTAAAAAAAAATTATTTTTGCTCAATTAAGAAAAGAATTTAAATAAATTTATTTGACTTATTCGCATATAAAAGAATATTGCTGCGATGCATCAATACCGTGGCGTATAAGCGGTATTCGGTTTTACGATATCACATTCAATTTAATTATCTTGGTTGAATTCTGAAAAGCAGCCTCTATCTGAATGTGAATTTTTATAATTGTCATTTTACAACTTGACTTTTGTATTTTGTTTACGAAATTAAAAATTGTTTTTTTTTTGGTTTTTAAATTTATTTTAATAAATTCTAAAATTACACATCTTGGTTTTTATTGTAATTACCTTTAAATATATTATAAATTTTATTTTTATTTAGTGTTAAGTTTTTAAATTATTTAAAAAATGAAACTGACTGCGCCGCAAAGCATTCTTTTAGGGCATCTTTTTATTTGTTTATAACTTCAAAAACTCATAACTTTTAAACTATAAAAGTCTCCATCTTTTAGAAAGCACCAAAATTTAAGTTATATTTAGGGCAATAAATTGTTTATCATTAGAAGCCATATCATGGTGGTTAACACTGAGAAAAAATTATAATTAATTTTTGCAACAATTACTTAATATTATTAAATATTTAAAAATCTATAAAATTATAATTTGAGTAGATACGAAAAAAACTTTTCACGAATATCAACTTAAAAGCTGTCCGATAAACCAAACCTGAGAAACCCCATTTTAAAAACCCTTTTTTCCATTTTTCGTTTTTGACGATTTTTGAAATTGTTTATAAAATTAACAAAAAATTTTTGTGCAAAACCGCAAAAATATTTTTGTTTCTATGCTTCTCCTCCGTCAGTTTTAAAGCTATCGTAACCAAACTTTGCACGAAGTCTTTTGGTACAAATACGCTGCACATTTGTCGGAACCGGCCGGATCGGATGACTATAGCATATAGCTGCCATAGGAACGATCGGTTGAAAAACTAGTTTTAGTGAGAAAAACTTTTTTGTTTTCCATGCAAACGTGTCCGAAGCTCGTAATCATAAGTTCTTTATGCTTTCACACAATTTCAGCAAGATTTATGAAAATCGGGCAACTATATAGTATAGCTGCCATACGAAAGATAGGTCTGAAAAAAAGTTTTAGTGTGAAAAACTTTTTTGTTTTCAATGCTATCGCTCCCAAACTCGTGACTGATCAATATGATATGCTAACACACAATTCTGTCAAGTCTGATCCAAATCGGATGACTATAGCATATAGCTGCCATAGGAATAATCGGTCGAAAAAATAGTTTTAGTGAGAAAACCTTTTTGTTTTCAATGGTAGCGTCTTTGTACGTTCCAGCTATTAATATTATCTGTCTCAACACAATTTTGGAGAGTTTGATCAAAATCGGATGAATATATCGTATAGCCGCCATATAAAAAACTGGCAGGAATACATCATGCTCCAAGGGTATATAAACTTCGGTCGAGCCGAAGTTAGCTTTCCTCTATTTTTATACACTTGAAAACTGTATTATAATTAGACATAGGATTTTAGGTGAAAACATATTTTTAATGGGTGGTCCAAAAAAATTTCTGATTGCATACAAATTTGTTTCATGAAAAGTAGATAATTTTAAATCATCATTCGGTTTGCATATTTGACATATTTACATATCTTCGACCTAAAAGCATATTTGAGAATATGATAACATATTTTAACCTATTTTGACCTATTTTGGAATATGTCATATTCTTTTACATATTCAGAGAATAAATATACGCTCCCAAGTAGGCGTCTTCAAATCTAACACCCCATTAAATGTATAACAATTGTCAGTCATTTTTGTGAGCAGCAGTACTTAAAGATGCCGAAAACTAATAAAAAATTGAACCTTCTTTCAAAATGGCTAAGTGATTTTCCCAGTGAGCCGTTTACGATTATAGAGGAAGGATTTTATTGTGGGTTATTTGAAAAAATGTGTATACTATAAAATATTAAATTTAATTAGTTTAAATTTAGGTTTTGCACACGTCTTGCAGATAGTATTAGACAAGAAATCTCAATTAAACAGCATATTGCTACGAGCTTACATAAAAGCAATACAATTAAGGCTGCAGGCCAAGAAAATAAGAATGATTCCGAGAATTCATTAACTTTGAATTGTGTCAAGCTATGGTTGCTGCAAATATACCATTTAATGCGATAAGTAACCCAATTTTTAATGCATTTTTAAAAAGAATATAAAGCAAAATATCCGGCACTATCTGCAAAAAATTATTTGGACAAGTGCTATTTGCAGAAGATGTTAGAAAATACAAGAATCTATTGAAAAGATTTGTGTGGGTATCGGTGGATGAAACCACGGATGAGAAATTTATAGCAAACCATAGTCGGAACTCTGAATGAATCTTACCCAACAACACCATTTTTAAATAAAGAATATTATAAATCTTCCATCTCGCAAAATATAAAGAGGTAGCTATATCACCAGATGGGGAACCTGTAGAGGCGGTAAGCTTCCATGCCAAACACTTTATCGGAATTAAATCGGTAAGTATGTTGGTAGTTAGTCCTGTAAGAAATTTCGTAAGACTTATTTTAATTAATTTTATGAAATATTGCATGAAAAAATGCATCCAGTCATTTGAACCAGGTGATGCATAATGTATAAAAGACTCAGTAGAGCTCTTAAAGCTGCTAAACTGGCTTCAGATTTTGTTTTTATAAAAACACATTTTGAGAAGCTGCCACTTATAATAACATCTTTGGAAAATGGAATTTCTTTAAGCGATGGCATGCAGCTATTCCCCAAAAGGCTGATAACTTAATCAAACAAGTCCTGGAAAAAATGGACAACAATTAAAAGACAAACTTAATAACATAATTAAAAGGAACCCAGATTACACCATAATAAATACTATAGATAAGGCTATTAACAATTATTCATATCAGGTACTCAACATTACACAGGAGAATGTAAGAAAATATAAAATGCACCACTTCATATCGGAGACGTGGAGAGAAGCTTTTCTGCTTACAATTTAATATTTTTGGAAAAAAGACTACATATGAAAAGAATATGTTAACATATTTTACCTATTTTGAACCTATTTTAACATATTTTAGCATATTCTTTTTTACCTAAAAAGACATATTTCGGATATGATCATCTTAAAAAATCAGCAATAATTTTAGAAGTCTAATGCCAAAATTTCAGAATTTTAAGACCAAAAACAAAAAAAACCAAAAATCCGATGTAATTTATAATTTTGCCCAGAAGTTTGCAACGCATGGAAGGAATCATTTCCGACCACATAAGATATATATATTCTTGATCAGCATGACGAGCTGAGTCGATTAAGCATTGTCCGTCCGTCCGTCCGTCTGTCCGTCTGTCTGTTTCTACGCGAACTAGTCCCCTCAGTTTTGAAGCTATCGAGCTGAAACTTTGCACAGAGTCTTCTTTGATTGCAAGCTGCTAATATGTCGGAACCGACCGGATCGGATGACTAATTCTTGTAGCTGCCATAGAAATATTCGGTCGGAAAATGGGTTTTAGTGAGAAAAACCTTTTTGTTCCTAATACCACCGCTCTCAAACACGGTCATGGGTAATATTGAATGTTTTTAAGCTGATCTGCGAAGTGTGGTCGAAGTCGACAACCGTTGAGACAAGCTTTTTCAAGTATATCAGAACCCCCTCGGCACGACGTTTTTTATTAAAATTAAAAATAAAAAAATTTTTTTTGTAAGACAAGATTTCCATCATACTTCCACTAATTTCGTCTTAGCTGGTTTTACGCCCAATCCGCAACATGTTGTCCACTGAGCAAGTGTTGTCAGTGCGGTCTACATGAGGTCACACAGCTTTTGAGGAAACATTCCACAATTAAAGATGGCAATATCATCCGCGTTAGCCACCACTGCGTGTCCTGTCGCATCCATAACCCGCAATAGTTGGTTAACTGCTACTACACACAGGAACGGAGAGAGAACACCTTCAGGTAAAGAGCAGTTGCAACGCCAAGTTGGCGCTCTTACTTGTTTTAATATAAATCGTAGTTGTAATTAATAAGCTTGCACATTAACTATAATAAGCCGCCACATTAATAAGAACAGCACAACACTTGAAATCAATTATGGACAAATTAAGTAGGAGATTTATGTGAACCCACTGTAGTGCGGTTTTATTGGTAAACATAGTTAAATCAACGTGTAAATAGTTGTATTTACGTTGTTTTTTTGTGAGCTTTTGATACAACTTTTGAGCTTAAAGAATCGGTTATCTGTAGTGCAGGTTCCCATTGGCAATCGACAGTACTCAGTATTCAAGTGGCGACATCAACAGGTAGAGATTATTAAATACCCACGGCAGCTTTTGATAATACCGATTAATTTGAATTGAAACTCGCTTCTCCATGACAAACCAAATGCCATTAACACTTAGCAGTCAAGTAGGAGGAGAAATTTTCAGCTCAGATCTTGAAAATAAATTATCTTCCTTCAAAAATTTACAAAAAAAATTTGTTAGTCATTTGGAAGCTTAATTCAATAAAAAAATGGTTTAATCCTTAAGCTTGTTGGCTGTTGCCTTATGTAGATATAAAGAAAACTCTTGGTCACCAAATGAAATGTATTTAACTTTGCAAGCAGCATTAAAAGCCTTTGATGCTTGTACTAAATATGCCTTAACACTTACTGAGTATCGCAAATCTCAGAATGAATTTGTATTATGTGGACAATATGATTTGAAACGAATTTTTTTTGTTTGGTTGTCGACATGCAATCAAGCTCGAAACAGATCCTTAATCCCTAATCAGCATTTTTTTTTTTAATTTGTAGTAATAAATTTATCAATCCACCCAGTATGATAATGATCAGATTGCAATATGTAATTAGGCTTTTTCAAATTTATAATCTTTCACAAAACCTTGCAAAGAAATGAGAAACAGTTTTAAATGCTTAAAAAATTAATTTTTTTAGAGCTTGTGAGCTCCATCTGGTTTGTTATACTTATATGTACTTGTGGTAATTTTTATTTAGTTTTCTTTTTTTTCCACATATTTGCTAATCAACAACCAATATTATCGGAAATGTGTGGGTCCGTACCTACTCGTATTCTCGTAGTGTTCGACATTTGCATATGTTAGTGAGCGGCCGGCTGTTTAGGTGCTTCTCTGTTGACACAGCAGTTAAAAAACCAAACGTTGCTGAAACCTAAGTCAACAACAGTCAATACACAATTCTCGTTGGTAAGAATAAATAACAGCTGTGCTGATACAAAAAAACAACAACAACAACAGCGGACCACAACGATTACGATTCAATAGCAAATGCAACCGAATGACTGATAACTGAAAGAAAGCGGAACTTAAGGCAAACGAGCAAACCAACTATCGGTACATACACTAAATAGAATGCAATTTCTCAAAAAACATTTGCATCAACAAACCGATTTATCTGGGAGATGTGCGCGCCTTTAGACAATTTGCAAACAAACGTCATATCATCGAATTTTTTTCTATTTAATATACATTTTTAGATTTGCAACTATTTTCGGCGCAATAGATTTAGATTTGGCAAATGTGGCAGCAAAGTGTTAATTGAATGATTTTTTTAGTGCCACTTTTTATAATACAATAACTCCGTCAACTGAACAATTTAGAGTTGTGTGTATTGGATTATCTGTCTAGCACCTTTGGTGTTGTGGGCGAGGCGAGCTTGTGGTTTTAATCAGGGTATGTTGATTGTGAGGGTACAAGCGCACTTGATTTATCAGAAAGCACACTCATAATATCAATTTAATCAGTGCCCAAAAATAATGACGAAAATTATTAAGTAAGTTTACGTGCACTTGATACATAAATAATAAAATTGTTTTGAACCATTTGTTTTTCAAAAAAATCTGCAAAATAATAAATCTGTATTGAACTTGGACCATAATCCTGATACAAGAAATAGAAGAAGGTGCAATGCGACACTTGACAGAAATAAAAATTAAATTGTGACGTCACAAAAAATCAATTAAATAAAATAAAAACTAACCAATTTAAATTCCCAACCAAAGAGTTACAGAGCAAGTGTGTGCACTACCTTGCATGGATTGTATCATGGCCCATAATAATTCAAAGTATGCTTACGTCATCTTCTCCCTCTTGATGTTATTTCCGTAGCCAACTTCGTCTTACTGATACTTGGACCCTCACTTATGTCGACTAACATGTAGAGATCACACACATGACATCGCTATTTAATACTTTGAAACAGATCGCTTATTTAAAGGTTCTAATCTGTTATATCTCTAATATGAAATTTCCATTAGATTGGATTGGATCTAGATTAGATTCGCATTCCCCAATCGTAAGTTTTAGTAAAGGAGAACAATAAATTTGAAGACTGACAGAAGAATTCCTAAGACCGGAAAGACAGTAAAAACTTATGACATTAGTTAGGAGCAAACCCAGTGGTTCCACGTAGCCCAATAATAAGTATGATGATAGCTCAAAGGAATCCTTAAATCAGTTGTAGAAACAAGCTGATTTTATGTCTTACTTGTTTTTAGTTGGTTATTGAATGATATTAGAGTCGAGTGGCCCGACTCCGAAATACGCTGTACAATTGAGGAACACATTCAAACACACACGCGCCAGTCATTATTTCATGCACCAAAAAAGCTCTGAAACTGGAAACCATATGCACAGTCTGAACCAGAAATGACTACACCCCGCAACCTAACCCCTATATTCGGCGCAAAAAGCAATTAGTAAAGCAAACAGAAACAAACCGAACAAAATTCACGCTAAATTGCTGTGGCCGACGACGAGAAGTCAGAAAGCCGATCAAGCCCGACAGTAATACCGTATACTCTGTACCTGCAGTAGCAGCTGAATGCAGCGCGAACCTTCTTTTGCTCATAACTTGAGTATCGTTTATCCGATTATTATCATTATCTTTTAAATATCGATAAATAATGCTAATTTTTAACTATCTCTAGAAGAT
Source organism: Lordiphosa stackelbergi (assembly GCA_018904235.1). Taxonomy (NCBI): domain Eukaryota; kingdom Metazoa; phylum Arthropoda; class Insecta; order Diptera; family Drosophilidae; genus Lordiphosa; species Lordiphosa stackelbergi. The sequence goes on from JAEIFU010001248.1 coordinate 54,964, forward strand.
ACGAACATCTATCTTCAAAACTTAATATGCCTTTTTTCCTTTAGGGGCGGCAGGGAGCGTGACGAAAATTTAAAATAAATTTTATCTGCCTGCAAGTATAAGTCATACATATACATATATAGAGCGTCAAATTTTACCTATTGTATTCCGTTAGATTTTTGTGTTGATCCAATCAGCTTAATTCGGAGTTCGTGAACAATATTCAACTGCGAATTTTTGTTATATTAAGTTGCAATGTAAACTTTGTTTTAGATTCTTTACTTAGGTCAAAAATAAGCTTAATGTGATATGAACTCAGTTTTATCTTTAGAGAAAGATGAGATAGGAAAAGGCTGACCTAGCATGGCGTCACTAAACTTATATACTGCTTATACTGAACGCTGCTGAAAGCTTTCTTCTTCATCAACTGATCAACAGGATCTACAATAGACATTGTGGTTGATACCAAGCCTGCCTATAAGACAGTGCCCCTTGAGAATTTCATTAACAATATTTAATTTAACTTCCGGTAATCTTATTAAGATTGATTTTAGACTAAGAATCTTACAAATCAGTCCCAATCAAAAAGCAGGAAATGAATTGACAACGCAATCTCTTGTTGCCACATATCTGAAATGATACTTCTTTTTGGATACCCGTTACTCCTAGAGTAATAGGGGTATACAAAAGTAGTGCAAATGTATGTAACGGGCAGAAGGAATCGCTGGACGTGTTCAGCAGAAGAAGGCCAAGCTAACTTCGTCTTTTCCGAAGTTTTTATACCCTTGCAAATGTTATAATACATCAGAGTTTAAGAACGCCAGCATTAAAACAAACAATTTTTCTAAATAAAACCCACTTTTCGACCGCTAGTTCCTATGACAGCTATAAGATATAGTCATCCGATTTATGGCCAAAACTTCCAAATCTTTGTAAAAGCTTAATATTAATATCCTGTGTCTTAACATTAAAAACCAAAAGTTTTCTCTTAAAACCCTTTTCGACCGTAGTTCCTTCAGCTTTATTCTCTTTTGCCAAACCAAATATGTATAAAAGCGTATAATATTAATAATCACTGATGTGAGACACGTTAACATTAAAAACAAAATTTCTCATTAAAACCCTTTTTCGATTGATAGTTCCCATGGCAGCTATAAGATATAGTAATCCGATTTTGACAAAAACTTCCAAATCTATGTGAAAGCGTATAATATTAATAATCGCTGAAGTGGGAGACGTTAACATTAAAAACAAAAAAGTTTTTCCCACAAAGACCCACTTTTCAACCGATAGTTCCTATGGCAGCTATACGATATAGTCATCCGATCCGGTCGGTTCCGACATATTAGCAGTGTGCAGTAAAAAGAAGTCTCTTTGCAAAGTTTCAGCTTGATAGCTTTAAAACTGAGAGACTAGTTTGCGTAGAAACAGACAGACGGAGAGACAGACGGACGGACAAAGCTCAATCGACTCAGCTCGCCACCCTGATCAAGAATATATATAGTTTATAGGGTCGGAGATGAATATTTCTATGCGTTGCAAACTTCTGGGCAAAATTATTATACCCTTTGCAAAGGTATAAAAATATGCATCGAATAACTTCTGCTGTTAGAAGGTGAAGAATACTTTAAAGTAGCGTACTATTTCTTTGATAAATCAAAGAAATTCAAGCTTCTGTATCATGATACCTTAATTTGGATGTTATGATGCAGCACAACTCGAGTTCAATAGGAAGATTATTGCAAATATACTTAATCAGGGAACAAGTTGTTCTGCTGAAAACACAGCACCATCAGCAAAGTCGATATAGCCATGTTTGTCTGTCCGTCCGTCCGTCTGTCTGTATGAACACCTAGATCTCAGAAAGCTTGAGCAACCAAAAAATTGTCTGCACTCAGATGATACCCAACATTTATAATCTCCGAAATGTTGCTTAAAATCGGTTAATAAATAGCGGATTCATACGAATATTACCTTTTTGTCATATATTTGGGCTGTGATATATGTATATTGGGCCTGTTAATAAAAATGTGTTGCCTACTTTTAGAATTTTTCTTAAGGGCCACTGTCTATTAACAGTATATTTAAAGGTTAACAATAATGTTGGTGCTCTGTTAACTAACATTTCTTCCGCTGAGTAAACGGTATATCGAAGTCGGGCAGGGCCGACTTTAACTTACGCTCTCGTTCTAGCGAAAAAATCAGAGAGAACGAATTTGGTTTGAAGCTCTCTGCTCCGGTCTAGCTCCCTTATTTAAACATAAGGATGCGATCTCAAAAAAGTACTGAAGAAAAATCATTTGAAATGATATGCATTCGATAGACTTTGACCATAAAGAAAATGCGTCAATGCAGTAGAATAGCCTCCAAAACGAGCTGGTTTTGTAAAGAATCTTAGAAAAAAAATTAAATTTATCAGGCCGATTTTTTCTCTGTGTACTGTATCTGGATCAATAACATTGCCTTAATATCAAGTTAGGTCGTACCTGAGATACTGGTCAAATTGATTGGGTCGTGAGATTCACTCAAAAATTATTTAAAAGAAGCTAAGCTGAAATTGAATAAAAAATAGACTGCGTTCTTAGGTGGTGTTTGTACCGCCTTGTTCTGTTAGTTATGAAATCAAAACGTGGGATGAACTTTAACTTAAAAAATATAAAATAAGTAGCAAAAGCTAACTTATTCAATCAGTCATATTATTTATGGTCTGCCCAATAAATGTATAAATTGGCAGTTTGATTTCCAGTGGATTGGAAGCTATCTATAAAGACCAATCTTGTTTTTGGCTCACATTCAATTATCAGCTATAAAAATAAGCAAGAATAAAGCAAGCCATTGATTATTTAAAGAGAAATCCACCTGATATCCAAATCTTTCACACCCACTAAATTTCGATTTGTTTGCAAGATTACACGTATCGTAACTCTACCATTATTTTGGAGATTTCCCTAAACGTAAGCGGAAAACGGAAATCAATTCACAAAATGTGTAAACGACAAAAATCAACCCACACACTTGGCTGTCACAATCTGTTTAACATCTTTGCCCAAATGTTTTTTTTGTTCAGTTTGTCTGTCTGCATTGAAATGTTGTTTAACTAGCCCGTTGGAGAAGCAGAAGTGACTGAATACTCGTACTTCTTTAATGGTATGGGTGAAAGGATTGCAGCGGCAGACATCAAGTGCGACTTCCAGCATACAGGAAGCAGAGAACCAGAGCGTCACATATGGCACACTTGAGCCGCTTTGAACACATGTGTGCACTCCATGCTGCCTTCCAGCGGCGTCGGCTTCGGCAGTTAAGCGACCTTCAGCGGCGTCAGCCTGACTCTTGCGATTTTTCATGGAAATTGCACAGTCGGCGTCGGCACATATGGCGACCAGAAGAGCACTAGATGTCCTATGCTTCGCATCCTTCAGAGATTGTGTGTGAAATTCGCACCCAGACGACAGTGGCGACATGATGTCTTACAGGGAGTGCGTGAGAAGATTTTTGGGAAATTTTATTTTGTTTAGGGATGGGAAAATCTGCAGACAGTCAGGGCCACACATGTGATTTGATGCGATAGAAGAAGGAATAGGTAGTTATGTGTTTGGCAACGTCAATCAACTAATTTGATATACACTGTACAAATAACTTGGGTTGTCTAAAAAGAAATTGAACTGGGAATGGTAAATATCAGTCTACAAAAAATTATAAATAATAAACATTTGCCCAACCTCATGATACTCTTATAAGCTATATTTTAAGGGGACAGCGTATAAAAATAAGATAGGATAGGAGGAGAAAGGTGCACAGAATATATTTAGTTTGTGCCAAAGTATGTAACATGTATAAAATATATATAATCTTGATCAGCATCAAGAGCCGAGTCGATATAGCCATGTCCGTCTGTATGAACACACAGATCTCAGAAATGGTTATAAATAGAGGTTTGACATGTATGGGACAAAAACTTCTTATACTTGCAGACAGATTAATTTTTTTTTTAAATCTATTTGCAAATAAAAGGATCCGCGTTTTATTTTTTTTTTTAAGTGTACATATGCATATCAGAAGCTCATTTTATTTCCCAAGTGCATCAAATTAGGGCCTCCACCTTCCTCAGACTACAACGTGACAGCCGCAAGCGAAACGTAATCAAATGCATGCGACGATGCTGCATACCCATAAAACACAATTAGATACCAAAAATTCACGCTATTAATGTCCAAAAATTCAGAAGTCGAGACATTTGCCAGACTACAAAACAGCAATTTGTGAAGATTTCTTTGCACGCAAGCCAAGGAGTTCAGAGCAAGAACTTTTCTTAGGCATTTCCCACGGTTCTTAGTACGAGAAACACCCGCAAGCTTTGGACTACCGTGTACGCCCCCCCAAGTCACAGGTACGAAATTACACAGAAGCAATGCGGCGGCAGCAGCAACAGCAGCCAGCAAATTGATAATACGAAAAACGAGATCGCTTTGGGCTGCAGTTGGAGCTAATCAGAGAGTGCTCAGAATGAGTTGATGTGCCAGGGGAAGTGTGTGTGTGTGTGTATCTTGGCATGTGGTGTTGGTATTTTGTATCTTTTCTCTTTCTATTTATGTTCGAGTGCGCTAAGAGTAGAAGTTGAGTTGTACTAGGCCACACTTGGTTTCAGTTTTTTTTTTCTATTCTCGGGATGGGGCTATTTTGGTAAAAACAAAAGTGATAACAAAAGCATCCCTGGGGCTTAAACATCCAGCCTGACTAAGAATTGCACAGACTTCACAAAAAAAGTTAGGTAAGAGAGAGAGAGAGATGAAGAAAGTAAAAAAGTTAAAATAATGCAAGTAATTCGTTCTCAGCTCAAGCAAAAAAAATGTAAATAAGGCTGATGAGTGATCAAATAACTAAAAACTTTGTAAAATCGATTATCTATATTTTTAATTAGGCATCAGTATACGCAGAATTTTGTTACGATTTTTTGAAAGCATCGTTTAAACTTCCACTTTTTGATATCAATCCTCAGAGGGTTTTTAGTTTCCAAAATTACTTTTGCCAAAGTTTTTACGTGGATGACAGGCACAAAGCAAGCAAAGTCCCTCCTACATGAAAATTAAAGTAAAGACAGGGTTAGGAGAAGCTAGTAGCTTCAAACTACAATAAAATTTTAAGTTTTTTATAGTTCTGTCCTCACAATTTCAAGTATGGCATACTTGATCAGTTAATTTTTTAATGTTTAATGGTTTAAAAGCAATGGCCTTGTTCACCAGCATACATCAAACATCAAATATTATCCATCAAAAAAACGCTTTGATGAAATTTTAAATTAAAAATCGTATGTGTGAATGCTATCGTTTTGATTTTTATCAAAATCACAAAAATTACCTATCATAATTTCACTTCACATTCGTTCACTTTAACAATTGAACTAGATCCATCGATATTTTCGTCCAAACGTTTGTGCTGGGTACACGGCCCTTTTTATTTCTAATCCAACATCCACCCTAGTATTGGAAAGATTGGTTTTTAAGAAATATGCGGTTTCCCACCACAATGCCAAGTGTAACTGAATAGACTAAGAAGTCCTTGTTTTTGCAATGCACGGTCATACAAAGAGAACGCATACTCCAGATGTATAAAAGATGCATAGACGATAACAGCAATCTGTTTATTTTGGACTCTTGCTAATTTTCAAGGAGCGTACCGATTATGAGTTCTATTATCAAAATTAAACATTTTGCCTATAACCACCAAAGAAATGAAACTTAATTTCTTAAAATGACAGGAAATTAAGGATTTGTCACTGCATTTTGTCTTTTATTTCATTCATTTCTTAAAAGTAAGGACAACTTTCCCCTGCATTTTTCAACTTCATCTCCACTTTCTGACAAAGTAATTGGGTCAGAGCTGCTTGCCTCATTTAAGTGCAATTGAAGAAGTGGATAAAATTCTTGAAAATATATCTGTCAAAGCAGTTACACACTTTTCTATTCAGAAGTTAGCTTGACATTAAAACGCGGGTCTAAGAAAATACCACATAGGAATGCATCATTTTTAAATCAATGAACAATACTTTTGCGAAATCAGAATATTTTTTTATTAGAAGCTTACAATTGAGCCAAATTGCGTAACAATCCCCCAAAACCAACTGCTTGCATTGCGGTCTAGTTGTAGCACACAGAACCGAATCTGAACCGGTACAATGTTTAGGTTCTTTTCGGTCTTTTCGGTTCTCGGATGCTGGTATAAAAAAATTTTTATCGGTTCCGGTTCTAAATTTTAGTTGGTTCTTTTCGGTATACTGTTCCTGGACATGGACATGTTAATGTCCAATATCCCAGTCCTGAAAAAATCTAATAATAGGACGTCCAGTAGAAGGATATGTTTAACAGTCATTTGGACGAATCATAAATTTCCAATTGATAAAGTTCAACAAATCAGACAACTTTTAATAAGGGAATTAAGAAAATATGCCAATGTTAATGGGGATTAAAAAAGGTACTTTCAAGGACTTTCAAATAAAAGAGATTTTGTGCAGAATTGCCAACAACCTCAATAAAATAAAAAACATGAACTCAAATCAAGTCTTAAGAACCGTACGGAGAACGACGAAAAATTCGTTTCGATACAGTATTTCATATAATTAGATACACTTTGGATTTGCTTTGATGCTCATGTGCTGTTAGAAAGGGTTTCTATTTATGTGAAATACTGTATCGAAACCAATTTTTCGTCGTTCTCCGTACGGGGCATTAAAAAATTGTTTTTTAAGTCAAAACATCGTACAATGTGGTCGGGTTTTTCCCTTTGTGTGGGGTATGGTTAATCTATACCAGCCATGCCCAGCCCTATGCTTTTTGGGCACGCTTTGTTTTTGTAATTGCTCCGGAGATAGCAAAGCAATGATCGTATACATGCACGGCACCAAGTTTAGGCAAACACAACACATGCAAACAATTACTTGTGTATGCACTGCGTAGAACCAAACCCGTTATCTTCCCTTCTTTGTATTGGTCTTTGCTCGCGCAATCAAACTGACCAACAACAATTTCAATGATTTTGTTTTTGCATTCGTTGTGATTTTGTTGGTGTCTTGTCTTCGAGTTTGCAGTTCTCTTCTTGGTATTGGTGTTTTTATTTCTGAGTATTGGTGAGAGCTCTGCCGTATGCTGGATTTGGGCATGCCTGATCTATACTTATAAATCAGTAGGACCGACTAACTGACAGACTGACATATTATCAACCCACAGCCCATACTCCTACAGATCTAGGATTTGGCATAGACCTTCGTTTAGTTAGGCAGGTGCGCACTAAGAAAGAAAATTTGGAAAATTTGTCCGCAAAATGGGTCAAAAAGCCACAGAAAAGTTTGTATAGAACACATAACATGATGAGCTGTTTTGCTAAGAGTGCAAGAGAGAGTGCGAAAGTGAACGACTTAAAAAAAGGAAGTTAGAATTTCACAAAGCTACCAGCCAAAATATGTCCATACATTTGTAGCCAAAGAATAGTAACGGAACTGGCACTCAGATAACATTTTGAACTAAGCTGATTGCTAAGAGCGCAAGGAGAGTGAGCATGAGAGGGCTCACACTCACCAAAAATAGGTATGTGTGTATTACAAATATGTCATGGCTCTCTGCTACATGTGTTAGAACGAGGGGGGAGGAGAAAGAGTGAAGAGCGGTGGAAGATGGAAAGAATGGTGGGAAAAGAGTGTTGAGTGGGTGAAGAGGGGGTTGGGAAAATTCGGGAAAGCCAATTTGAATTGAATTTATATTGAAGAGTGCTGAAGTAAAATATAAAATTGGCTACACAGCTCCTCCAACGGGGCCAAGCCAAGCTACTCACAATCTCTTGGCGTGTGTGCCTTAAATTTTTCGCACAAGAGAAAGGGACCTACAGTTTAACGCCGAACCCGAACGGCAAAGTTTAAGAATTTGCTATTTAATGGCTAGATTACTTCACAGCAGGCGCCATTAGCTGGTGAAGGTGACCGTAAGTGTAAAAGCTATTTTTCTAATGAAAGAAAAAAAATTTTATATTAGATGTTCAGAGGCGGGATCGAACCCACGACCTCCCGCCCAGTATTGTTTGTATAATATCGCTAGACCCGAAATTTACTATGTGGTCGTGCAGAAGAGTTATGTTTTCAGCATCCACTTGACTGCAGGAATAACCATAATTCTATTTTCGACCTCCCGACAGTCGGAGGGTTCATGTATTATTTTTTATTTTAATATTATAAATCGGCACTTCTTAGATGAAGGAGACCGATCGGACTATCGTTTTTTCCAAGACAAGCACATTTTGCCTGTCATAGCCGCCACTGCGTTAGCATCCCTGTAAAACATTCTGTCCAGTTTCTAATCTCTTTGTCAAGAAGTGTTAGTCTTTGTTGATAGTTTGGCGACGTAGAAAAAGCTTACAACAGCCGAGGTGTAAAGTTCGGAGCGTCGGCCAAAGCTAAATTTCCATGGAACACAACCCCTACAAAGCGCTGTTATCGAGCAGCTTTAAATTCAAAACATGTTCTCAATTGTAAGAAAAATTATTTATTATTTAGTGCTTATGAATTTTGTATGCACTTTAAAAGAGAAAATCATTTTTGGATTAAATAGTTTTGAACTAAGCAAAAACATTGACAAAACCAAACTCAGTAACAATTCGCAACAAGTTCAAGGCAAATTTGGAAAAAAAAAATACGCTTCAGTTTCAAACTAATATGCGTATAGCACTAGCACCTCCCACCCGCTTCCGTCTTCACATGACCAAAAGTTCAAAATTTCAATTAAAAAAAATCACAAAAACCGATGTCGCCTTAAAACATCCGGCCAACAGGCAGCAGCCGGAGGCATATGTGTGGTGTGGCTGTGCTTGTGCTTCTGCTTGTGGTACACCCATTAATCTAATGAGCCGCCAACAGTCAGAAGTTTTTTTTTTTTATTTTTCGTTGCTCCCGAGCCAAGTGATATGAACTCATCAAGAAGTGAAGGAGCCACATGGCAGTTTATTTCAATTTGCATGCGTTTCCGGCTAAACGACATGTGCTGCAAGTTTTCACTTTCACCCACACCCACCGGGTAGCGGGCCGCAGCAGCTGCAGTGGACAGGAACAGGCCATGGGGATTTTTATAGATTTAGAACACATCGCCGGGCACATTCCGATGCCGGAGAATGCAACGTTTTTACGATTGGCTGACAGCTGTGTGCTCCCACCCGTGGGTGTTGAGCAAGTTATGGGGTTAGCCCCTGCTAATCCTATCAAAAATGCTTAATTTTCCCTCCAAATTTACACCGACAGCCATTCCATTCGAACTGTCACCGCAAAGTGTCTTAATGCAAATTTATAAAAAATAAAAAATAAAAGAAAAGGTGCAACAAAAATTAATTTACTTTATGAGAATTAAATTGCTCGACTTTCGCGCGACAATTTTAATGAATTTATCAACAATTTTTTTTGTTAAGGCGCATTTCTTTATATTAATTGTGCCTTAATCCATTTTTATATGGTGACCAAAACGGTGGCAGCACCTTGGATGACGACAAATTATGACAAACTGGTGCCATAATTTCCATACACATGGCCAGCTGCGACGACGAAGACGAAGACGACGCCAAAGAGCACACTTGTTTATGTGCTTTTTAACCCAGGGGTTGGCCCCTTGCACCGACCACATCAATTTTCTCGATTTTAAGCAAGCGGCAGCCCGCGAGAGGGAAAAGGGAATCACTAGGGTCGCAAATTAGTGGATGCTTTACAAGCTTAACCAGGTATACGGTTGGACGAGCATCCATTTTGGGACTAGTTGAAGGAAATTAATATAACTGGGCACGAAATTTGATTTTACCCTTCAACCCTTATCAGCGGGTCTTGAACGCACACACTGCACTTGTTGATGTTGTTGTAGCGGCTCCTGTGGATGAGAGTAATGGGACGCAAATGTTGTTACGAATATGGAAAGAAAGTTTAGAGTGGAGACATTTTGAAAGGAAAAAGGGGAGTATGGGGTTAAGATGTGTTTTTGTATGAGTCTTTCAGGTCCAGTCCAAGAAATCTCGCTGTTTGGATGAGGTGGGTCCAGAGGTAAAGAGGTGTGAGATGTGTCGGATCAGCTGCGCAGTCGAAGAGGTGAGATGATTGCCCGCACTTGGGACACTTATCAATCACTGCCTGGTTGATTCTCGCCAGATAGCTATTGAGTGATGCAGAGTACCCTGAGCGAAGTTGTCAGCGTGTTTCTGTGCAGGGGTTTTTCGGCATTGCTGATGAAGGGGAGGTCTTCCTCCCAGGACAACATTTGGTTGTACGCGGCTTATAGCTAAGGCCGCAGTACTCTGATGGATGGTTTTTCTCACGGCGTTTGCCTCGGCTTCTGTTATTGGATCTGTGTTTGTGGTCAAAGGGACCACATCTGGCAGATGGATCCTCAGGTTCTGTCTGCTGGTTCGTGGGGGTTAGGGTGTTCCGCTTGCAGAGAGTTGGCAAGGAATTGCTTGGATAGCAAGTTGCAGTGGTCACGGACACCGAGCATGTGGGTTTCCTCATGTAGGCGATCCTTAGCCATAGTCTGACATCCAGAGATGGTGCGGAGTGCAGCAGCTCTTCATGCTAGGCAGCGTAATCGCATTGTATGTGACCAGACGTGCTCTTCGTGTGCCTCGCAAAGAAGATAAGGTTGTTAATAGTGCAAATTTTTCCTCCATCCACAGTGACATTGAACTGGGAATTCACTATCTTGGTCCAAGTAGTGAAGATGTTTGAGTTAGATTTTCCTGGGAAGAAAGGCAGTTTTTTGCCAGCCAGATATGCAGAAACTGTTATTAGGTTGGTGTTTAAACTCTTAACTACCTCGTTGTAGTCCTTATCCAACGCTTGGATGGTGCAGTCATCTGCATAACTGACTAGCTTGAGTTCCTAAGGCGGTGTTGGCATTCCAGCACCTCCACCTTGGGGAACTCCTTGCTTCAACCTTCTGTACTTAAATTTTGCGTCACGGAATTCAACAAAGGCCGGCCGACCTGTCATGTAGTTAGCTACCTAGCGCTAGTGTGTTCAGTAGCGCTGTACCTGCGAAGTCCTGAAGAAGCTGTTACTACGTTTATGCTATGAAATTTACGATTTCTTCAATTTGCACAATCAAATTTGTTCTTGCTTATGCAGCTTTTGTAAATTCACAGATTGACCAGCTCACATATAAACAAGTAAGAGTGTTGCGGTCGAGTGCCCCGACAGCAAAATACCCTGTCCCAAGTAATGTGGTTCCTATAGCTTTGAACTCCTTTTATTTTAAAATTTATTTAAATAAATGGGGAGGCGCACTTGCATATCTTCGGTGTTTTTGCTGTAGTGGTATTCAGAATAGACAGATATTGGGCCTTACTGAATATATATTAAGTCACTAGGATTAAGCTAAAAAATTGTAGCTCTGACAGTTTTTCGCGGTTAGAAGAAGGAGGAGGAGGAATATGGCAAATCTGGAGCAAACTTGATCTGGGTACAGTATACACCTACATACATGCCAAAAATTGTGGCTCCATCTCTTATGGTCTGTGAGATCCACGCGTTTATACAGAGAGAAAGACAGTTTTTCGCTGTAAAAAGATGGAGGAGTAGGAATTTTCCAAATCTAAAACAAACTCGATGTGGGTACAGAATACACCTACATACATGCCAAAAATTGTGGCTCTATCTGTTACAGTCTCTGAGATCGACGCGTTCATACAGACAGACAGACGGACAGACGGACGGACGTGACAGACGGACATGGCTAAATCGACTCGGCTGTTGATGCTGATCAAGAATATATATACTTTATGGGGTCGGAGGTGCTTCCTTCTGGCTGTTACATACATTTGCACAACTTCATGATCCCCTTTTTCAAATTTTTAATGGGAACAGGGTATAAAAAACAAAAGATCTGGCAACACCAACGCAACGATTCCCTATGCGATTTCATATACTACGTTTATGCATACAAAAAAGCGTGATTGCCGATTATGATTTTTCAAAAAAATGCAAGCATAAACACCAAATCATGGATTTTTCTACACACGTATTTTGACTATGCTTTTTGCAAAAAAAAAACATGATTTTTTATATACAAAACAGTTTGGCCACACCTCTTCTGACAGCTGTTCTGTTAGTTAATTGTGTTTGGACCAAATGTAAATTGCAATGCAGCAGGGAACTACATAGAAGCCACTGGACAACAGCAGAAACGCTGAGCAAGGTAGAAGGCTACAATGGAACAAGTGGTGCTACCGTAAAGATGTGAAACCTTTGATAAGCTGAACGAGCTATACGAAAAGAGTCTAGTGACTGACACCCCATTGGACGATACAATTGAATATATTTTTTTCGCCTATGCCGCTGAATAAAAAAACCATTCCTTATTTGTTCTTTCCATTTTAATTCCTTGCAATTTTTATTTATTTTTTACAATTTATCAGCTGATTGTGCAAGTGTGCTGGCACCTTAATTGAAAATTTTCATAAGTGGCATCTCACTGCAGAAATATCATGGTTTTTATAAAGATGCATAAACAGGCGCATTTTAAAAAGCGTAATTTTAAAAAACCATGATACTGCTAACATAAACGTACTAATAGTCAACTTTCGTGTGTACCCACTGTCAAGCGAGAGTATCGTAAAACTATCGCATTCGAGCTCAAAAGTGATAGGGCAGGAGAAAGTATCGTTAATTTATCGCATTCGAGCTTGAATATGATATGTGAATAGGAAGAAAAATTATATTGACGAAAAACGAACAACCGATGCTGTTGTATCGAAAAAGGCTCACAATCGATTGGTAAAGTGAGTCGCAAAAAGTATCGAAGAAGGCTCGCAAACGAATCTTTTGCGAGCTATCGAGAACGAAACTTTCTGTGCCACAAACTGAGCGACGGGTGATTAATGTGCACTTGTGGCGCTGTCTGCTTGTGCGCACAGGTTCAAATGGATTTTGTAGTTTTCACCTCGAATTTAAGCAATTGTAATTTATCCTCAGATGAGTCTTTGCCGAGATGCCATAGATCTGTAGACCATACCTCCATACCGGAACCAGAATAACCGTGAATGTCAGGACCTTGTTTCTGCGTGACTGTCAGCTTTTTCTTGGGGTCCAAACCTTTCGTTATGATAAAAGTACTTATATTTCAGTCCCTGCCTTGATTATATGCTATACTATGCTATACTATTTCGCTAACAAAAATCAGCAGGTGGCAAGTAGAATTTTTTTTGCATGCTCTGAGGCGCTAAGAAGTGCCTAGCTATTTGTACTTCGTATACTTCTTGGTTGTACCTTTGCTCAACTGTTGATCAGCATCTGTTGCTGTAAGCTCTAAACAGTTGAGGTAGTCAGATTGGACACTCGAATGCGGCTGCAGGTGGTGCCGCAACAATAGAAAAATCACATTAAAAATTCATTCACAAACCACACACAAAAATTTGTTGGCAAAAAGTAAACAAAATTCGATTCGCGGCAAATGTCATTCCTTGGTCGGTCTGCCGTTGTTTTTTTTTTTTTTTTTTAAATACTAGGAGTACGACGACGCTCTGCGCCAGAAGAAAATTGGCGCCAGCCGTGGAAAATATGCAGACAATTAGAAAAGTTTTTCTTTTCGCTTTGTTTTGCGCCGAGACGATTCATTAAATTGCAGTGTGTGTACAAATGTATCTAAATGTGAGTATATATGCATATGTGTGTGTGTGTGTGTGCGCTAGGCTGTCTAGAGCAGCGGCTGCAGCAACAGCTTGTCAGATTGTCACTAATTGGACTTTGTACGCAGCGGCCAACAATTTTGGCAACTGTTCTGTCTCCTGTCCTCTGTGTGGCTGTGGCATCTGTCGCTCAAGTGTTGGCCAAATGCAACATCTTTACATAGATTCTGGCACAAAAGTTCAAACGAATAGAGCGGAGGCGTGGCTGCTGCGGCGCCAGAAAGTCACAGATCTGTTTTATTTTTTTTTCCTAAGAAGGAAGTTGTCCACTTTTTATAACAAATGAAAACGGCGCAAATTGATATACATACATTTATTGGGGAATAATTCAACTGCATTGATACTTATAAAACAGCGTTTGTCAGCAGTGGCCCGCATACTCTAAGCTCTATTTACACGACCTGATCACTCATCGTCTGATTTCCTGTTAGACCGTGTAAAAAGGCGTCTGAGTAGACATGAAGCTACTCAGATGAGCGATCAGAAGAAAAAAACCGGTTCTATTTGGCCTAAACACCAGTGATGTCAATATTTTTCCGAAAAAAAAGGCAGATTGGAAAAAAACAGATAAAAAAATAGAGGAAAGCTAACTTCGGCTCGACCGAAGTTTATATACCCTTGGAGCATGATATATTTCTGCCAGTTTTTTATATGGCAGCTGTACGATATATTCATCCGATTTTGATCAAACTCTCTAAAATTGTGTTGAGACAGATAATATTTATAACTGAAACGTATAAACACAATACCATTGAAAACAAAAAAGTTTTTCTCACTAAAACTTTTTTTTCGACCGATCATTCCTATGGCTGCTATATGCTATAGTCATCCGATTTGGATCAGACTTGACAGAACTGTGTGTTAGCATATCATATTGATCAGTAACGAGTTTGGGAGCGATAGCATTGAAAATAAAAAAGTTTTTCATACTAAAACTTTTTTTCAGATCTATCTTTTGTATGGCAGCTATACTATATAGTTGCCCGATTTGCATAAAACTTGCTGAAATTATGTGAAAGTATAAAAAACTTATAAATACGAGGTTTGGTAGCGATAGCACTGAAAACAAAAAAGTTTTTCTCACTAGAACTACTTTTTCAACCGATCGTTCCTATGGCAGCTATATGCTATAGTCATCCGATCAGGCCAGTTCCGACAAATGTGCAGCGTATTTGTACCAAAAATCTTCGTGCAAAGTTTGGTTAAGATAGCTTTAAAACTGACGGAGGAGATAGTATAGAAACAGACGGACAGACGGACGGACAGACGGACATGGCTATATCAACTCAGCTCGTCACGCTGATCAAGAATATATATACTTTATGTGGTCGGAGATGCTTCCTTCTGTGCGTTACAAACATCCGGACAATTTTAATATACCCTCTCCAAGGGTATAAAAAGAGCGTTTTGAAAAAGCTTAATAAAGCTTAATTCTTAAAAAAATATCATAGAGATATTAAAAATATATCCAGAACAAAATCAATAACTGAATTTGAAAAAACTTTAAAGGAACTTTTCTATATGGCTAAGTGCGGTTGCAAAAAAATTATTGCCGTGCTCCTGTGGATTATTACCGGATCAGCTAAAAACTTTCATGATTGATCAACAAAGCTAAAGAAAAAATACGATTCCCGAGTGTGTGCAAAATATCGTCGATCAACAATCAAGCCAATGGCCATACAGCTTTGATTCAACATATAGACCTCCGTCCGTGCACGTAAATGGTGAATCGGAAATCGAGTTTGCAATGCCAGCTGCAAGATCTGATCTGATCTCGAAGAAAAGAGGAACTAATTGCAAGTGGCCTCCTGTTTGGCCACAGCTCTTTTTAAAGACATTGGGTTTACCGATGAAAATGGCAAAGAAATTATTATGGATAAATCCAAAAGTGGGTCGAGAAAAAATAAAAATTTTGAGAATATATTCGTCGCATAAAGAAAAATTATTTAGCTTTACAAGCTTTTTCATTCGATGGAAGAAAAAATGATGCTTTGACCCGAAGAAAAATTGATGGAAAATACCACCCAAGGGTTCAAAAGGAGTCGCATATTGGGATTCTTAAGGAACCGCAAAGCAAGTTAACGGGTCACATAAAAGTTGACGCTGAAGACTCTAATACTACGCAAAAAAAAGCTATGCGAATTCTTCGAGAAAAAAATTAAGTCTAGCAGGCTTAATAGGAATTTGCTGTGATGGAGAACCAATACTGGAATTGAAAATGGAATAATTCGAAAGTTTGAAGTTTCCTTTACCATTACATTGGTTTGTTTGTTTGCTACATTTCAACGAACTTTAACTACGCCATTTGTACAATGCCTTAGAAAATTCTAAGACAAGTGGACCATCCACTGCTTGTGGCACTTTGGCGAAGTTACTTGACACATGTGAACAACTTCCGGTAAGCACCAAATTTAAATACAACTTTATCAAATTTAAAGCAAACATTTTCTTGCAGACTATACCTCATTTTGAACTTATTTCATTTGGGAAAATGCCTCCAACTATTGAAAGTAAGGATGAAAAAAATCTTTCCACTGTAGTTTACCATCAAACAATTTAAAAATTTTAACTAATTTCATTATGAAAATTTTCATACCAATGTATTTTAATGTCAAATTTTATAACTCTGTGGTATACGGCAGTAAACTTTTATTTAATTTTATTCGGTCAGCACAGTTCTAGCCGAAAAATCTTCAAGAAATTGTGAACAAAGCAATACAAAACAATTCATTTTTTGCCCATACAGAAAATATTTTGTTAGCAATGCTTTTCGATGAAAGAAAATCTGTTCGAGAAAATGCTATTAACAAAATTATTTACTCTCGCGAAAAATTAAAAGATACGTCTAAGCTCCGGTCTTATAAAAATAATATAATTAATTTCGACTGCACGGATTATATAAATTTAGTTGACTTAGATAACGACGACATCTTATTTGAACCTCCGTTAACTTTTAACATTCCACATGAACACTTATTGGAGTATTTAAATTCTGAGGAAATACCACTGGCGGATCCAGAAATTCCATCCCACATTCAGGGAACCGAACGATGTGTGCAATTGTTGACACATGTCGCACGACGCGTACAAAACGACGCCCTTTTTTTTTAAATCAAAAAATCTTGGATTTATATTTAATTTGTTCCAATCATTTTGAAGAATCTTCAAAGCGCCGGTGAGGCGTGGCCCTGAGATTTTCCACGATTTCCACATTCGGCGATTGCGATGTTGTCCTTAGCCCCGGTCCTTACGTAACCTTGACTTCAAAACCACAAGAAGAGTCAGGCGGGATCGGGGACGCGGGCGAAACCACTCGAAAACGGAACTTCGAACGTGTAGGACTGTGTGCGGGGAGCGCGCGGAACGTACGTCATGGGCGGACGCTGTTGATGGTAACACCCATACGACTCTTTTTCGTATGAAGGTTTCCTTTTATTTTTAAAGCTTTTTTCTCTTTCGGTTCGTAATCCGGACAACTGTAGATGACGTTATGTCAGTAACTTTAGAAAGTCGTTTAAAATATATACAAATCGAGCCGAAGCAAGACCTAAAAATTTACTTTATTTATATTTAATATTAAGTAGAATAAATGTATGAAATAAGTGAAAATTAAACAATTACATAAGAGTTTTGTATTGTGACTTAACATTGTTTTCATTAATTTGGTAAATTTATAGATGTAAAGAAAAACGGTATCTAATGTATTGCAAATTGCAAACCTATATCTTTTATTGTCAAAAAGTTGAAGACTTTTGGTTTCCACTATAGCTGGAGAAACATCGATGTTAACACTCCCTCTTTTGAATCAAGAAATCTTTCGACTTCCCTGCCTTAATGACGTGATTTCCAAATGTAAGCGAATCGTGAGTTTTTAAATCAAGTACTGTGGCCAATGAATAACTAAAACAGTCCAAGCTTTATTCGAGAAGTCGCCTCTCAGAAATCCTTACCTCTTAGAATACGGTGCCACTTTGCAAATTTTTGGGAGAAAATATGCCACTATTTCATTAATTATCCCACTAATATGCGATATGCAGCGAAACACACAAAAAATGGGGAGTGAATTTATGTATTCCGGCAACATCCGCAGCTTCTGAAAGGACATTCAGTAAAGCTGGACAGACCCTGTCGTACCTTAATGCCAAAGAATTGGGAGCGTATAATGTTCCTATATAAGAATTGAAATAATTTAAAAATACTTAAAAAGAAATATTTGATCTAGAACCCTAGAAGGGACATTGGTATTACAATTTATCAAATTTATATTTATTATTTATGTTCTCTATTTATTTTCAATTTAATCTCAAGCAAGAAATTGATTCAGGAAGCTATATCATCAGACTCTTAAAATTTAAAATAAACATCGATGTTTCATCGATGTTTTACTGCTCTCCAGCTTTTGTTTTCACTTCATTAGTGTATGGCGTGTTTTCGTTATTTTTATTAAAAAAAAATATTTAAAAATAAATTTGTTGGTTAATTTAAAAACAAAAATATTAATAAATTATATTATAAAAAAATGAATAAGAATAAAATATAATATCTTTACAAAAAACATTATTTAAAAAAAAAACTAACCTCAATATGGGCATTTCCATTCTTTCGAACCGTGACCGTCGTACAAATTGAAAATGAAAAGAATCTAAATTTAATCGAATTTTTCATTCGTTTTTTACTGTATAATATAGCTCTTAGCAAGCACTTTCATTAGTGTTAATGTGTATATCAAAGTGAAATTCGGTTTCCAAAATAATGACAAAATTCGAAGCTATTCGAACGTGACAAAACAGAAGTGGTTTTCTCTAGCTTTAAAACCCCTCCCCCTAACCCACCTAATCTTAATATATTTGATGAATAGTTCTTTTAAATTTATTATTTCATTTAAAAATATTGAGTACATTTTTGTAAAATTTTTATCTCTGTCGAACGCGACATTTTTTCCATTATCCATATTTATGTGGTTTCTGCTATAATGCGAAGCAAAAACTTAAGTAAATTGACATTGGCATAGTTTCCCATGGTTTCTTATGCATTCCTTGTAGAGCCCTTTGTTCCATCAAAAGATTTTAGCTAGCGAACGTACATGTAATCCTGTAGTCACTTTTTTTTCCAAAAATTACAAATTTAATGTCAAAATAAAAAATCGAGCTAGCACGGCCGTAAACCAATATTCCCATTTTTATTAATAAATTAAATTTGCTTACATTATTTAATTTATTTTTTCTTAAATTATCAAATATGTGTTCTTAACCACTTTTTTTTTTTTCCTGTTTTTTTTTATCTTTTTTTTTTTTTTTTTTTCCTGGTTTTTTTTTTTTTGTTGTTTTTTTTTTTTTTTTTATCCATTTTCTCCACAAAACAATTGACCCGCCTTATTTCTGGTTACTTATCGGAATAGCTCTCCTATTGAGTTCGAAGTTACAAATTCTTCCACAATTTTATTTTGCCCTTCCTCTTTGGAGCTGTCAAATGAAAAGAAAGCAAATCGAAATAAAATCAGGTTCGTTGCTATTTGCTTTTCACGAAAGCAAATCAGAAGCAAATCAACTTTCAGGAATACCACTAATGAATTTTCATTAATCTAATCCTTTGCATGTGTAACATGGTTTTTTTTTCAAATCATGGCGGCAAATCAACACACATATCGATAACTAAAGCTGGGAATTTTTTTCGTAGGGATTTTTTGCTAAACTATGCCAAATTAGGTCCCACTGTCGTAAGAACGGGTGAACGGGCACACTAAGTGTTTTTGTTCAATTTCCCTGTTCGATTTAAAATTGTAAAAAAGATTCAAAACACTGCAAATATTGATTTAAAAGCAAAAATGTCACAGGCTCAGCGTTCGTTTGTGCAGAAAGTGTCCAAGTAAGATGGAATGGAGTTGAAAATAAGCCCGCTTAAACTGCAGACAAGATTTCCACTTGCCCCCTCCCCCACAATTGGCAAACAAAACAAGCAACGCCCGAAGCACCGTTATACTTATACCCCCACCCTGGGTCTGTTTCCATAAAAGACTTAACTAATTATAATCTTATACTCAGGCAACCTGCAGCAGATGTGCGCAAAAATGTGGTCCATTGTCATCTACAATCCAAGGCAGTGGACAGCAGTTCCATGTGCTCATCCACTGTAAGTAGCAAGGCTTATCAATGCATGAACACATCACCACTGAATATATGTTATTTCAGCTTTCCCTAACGGAACCCTTGGACTATGAAGAGTTTCTGGCCCAGCACATGAATCTGATTCAACGTGATCCCTTGAAGAATATTTTGGACTTTCCCCCTGGCGATGTGACGGTAAAAACTTTACCACGTAAAATACGCACCTTGGAGCACATTGTGCCCATAGAGCCGATGTAAGTCGCCTGCCGCCCGACTTTAATTCGTTTACTTATACCTTGTGTAACAATTGCAGCCAGGATTTGCCACCACATGTGCAGGAATGTGTCAACTGCTACACACGCCCCTGGAAAATGGTTGAATATGCCCAGCGGCATTATTCCAGTTCATGCTGTCTGCGTGAGCGCATAGATATAGGCACCATTAGCCCTTCGGCCTATCAGCAGGAGTTTGAAATCGATCAGGATGGCTCTGCCTCGTTTGATGATACCACAACTGGCAATTTTGCCGAAAGCTGCACTACCAGTTCCAGGCAATCCATTGCCAGCTTGGCCTCGGTCAGCTCCTGCACCACTGAGACTTTGACACCGACACCGCGCGGCTCTTGGGCCAGTTTTGATTTGAGGCGTTCGGTTAATGAT
>JAEIFU010001249.1:0-75389 GCA_018904235.1 Lordiphosa stackelbergi
AGTTGATTGCTGTTCCGAAAATTCCGCAAATCGACCAGAATTGTCGTTTTCAAAAGTTGTGCTGCAGACTCAGCGGAATGAAAAAGTAATTGCTACTAAAAGCAGTATTTGAATAAATCCCCAAAATTATAAACTGATCAATTTAATAATGTTGAACATTTTTAAATCGTTTAGCATCACTACTTATAATGTTTACAGTTTAAGTGCATTTTAAAATCATTTTTTTATAAACATCTATAAAAATTGCGTGAAAAGCAAAAAACCGAGCGGTCGTTTTCAAACCGAACTGTTCTGAATTCCACTTTACGTTTTAGTCGATTTCGACCGTCAATCGATAGCTGCTAGGGTTGCTCTATATATATTAATGTATTCGGTCAGCACTATTTCTATTTTATTTAGCTATATTAAACCATATTTGTTATGACATTCAAATTTAATAATTAAATACTGCTTTAACTAAAAAATAAAATGGACTTAAAATGTTAATAGAGGCTTTGCAAATTAAAATGATGGAGATGGTGACAACTGACTGCCTGCTGTCGATATACGCAAACACGCGCGCAGGTCAGCCAGACAGCTGTTTATAAAACCGACTTCGAAAACGAGTTCGAAAAGTAAAAACGTAATCAAATCGTTCGGAATTGGGAACAGCAAATACTAAAACGTTCGTTTTCGTTTCGTTTTTACTTTTTGAAAACATTGGAATTCGAACAGGCCTGAATATTTTTATTTAGGGTAGACATTTATTTAACGGAAATATTAATAAAATTATCAAAATAATAAAAACGAAAAAGGCAAAGCTAACTTCGTCTGTACCGAAGATTTAATACACTTAAAATAGCTTGTCTCAACGGTTAGCGACTTCGACCAAACTTCGCAGATCAGCTTAAAAACATTACATATTACCCATGACCGTGTTTAAGAGCAGTAATATTGAGAACAAACCAGTTTTTCTCACTAAAACCCATTTTTCGAACGAACATTTGTATGGCAGCTACAAGAAGTAGTCATCTGATCCGGTCGGTTCCGACATATTAGCAGCGTGCAGTAAAAAGAAGACTCTGTGCAAAGTTTCAGCTCGATAGCTCCAAAACTGAGGACGACTAGTTCGCGTAACGGCTTTCGGACACGGACAGACAGACGGACAAAGCTCAATCGACTCAGCTCGTCATGCTGATCAAGAATATATACACTTTATGTGGTCGGAGATGATTCCTTCTTTCTTTTTTAACCTTTTTTTTATTTAAAAAAAAAATTTTTTGTGTATAAAAATTATTTTTTATTTTTTGCCAAAAAGGGGAAAATCCGGCGCAAGTGCAATATTTAAAAGCTATGTTTCATTACGTCTGCTTTAGTCTGAATTTGATAATAACAGAAGCTGCAGCAAAATCAAATGTTGATAAAAACCCAAACACCACCACCAGCCGCGCTCCAGCATTATTAACATGTTTTTTTTTTTTAGGGCTTCTCAAGCAGCACCACGCTTTTTGCTTTTGCTCTTTTCTCTTTGCTCGGCGTGTTATTACTCTCAACACACACAACAAAATATTTACCTTTACTCAGCTCGGCTCGGTCGAAGGTTACAACAACAGCGCTCTGAAAAAAAAACAAATGTTGTTGCGTTGCGTTGAATTTTTGAGGACTTGGTAATTCCAAGAAAACATCGTGGAGTCAGCGCTGCCGTCGACTTGCATTCGCGAACACAAGCTGCTACTTCGACTTACGGCACTGAACAAAATCACCAGCAAAATGAAAATCAAAATCATGAAGCGGCGTCTACTGCTGCTGCATTTATTTTTCTCAATAAAAGTTTTTTGCTTTTGATTTTGCTGCAGCTTTTTTTAGAACCAAGCGTTGACACAAAACTAGAAGGTAATGGATCCGGTAGGATAACCGAGCCTTAGACTTCTTTAGAAGTCCAGAGGCTTGCAGTCCTGATTTGAGTCCGATACATCAAAACTTTCTAATTATATTTATACATGGATTTTTATACTCTGTACCGAAGGTACATAGAGTATATTAAGTTTGTGCAAAAGTATGTAACAGGGAGAAGGAATTATTTCCGACCCTATAAAGTATATATATTCTTGATCAGCATCAACAGCCGAGTCGTTGTCCCGTCCGTCCGTCCGTATGAACAAACAGATCTCAGAGATGGTAAGAGATAGAGGTTTGACATGTATGAGACAAATGCTTCATATACTTGCAGGCAGATCAAGTTTATTTTTAATTTTTGCCACGCCCCCTCCCGCCCCCGCAATTTTGAAAAAACGTCATATCTCCCACAGTTTTGTAAATAGATGACTTGTACCTTCTAGAGATAGTTAGTCATTAGCAATATGTATCGATTTGCCGAAGAAATGATAAAGATCGGATGAGCGGTTCTAAAGTTATGAGAAAAAAGTGTAAAAAAGCACCCTCCTCCGCACCCGCAACCAACACCGCATTGCATTCATCAAATAGAGATAGAGAGAGAGAGAAAAACTTAGAGATGAGCAAAGCGGCAGCGCTGCATTCAGCTTCTACATCGGGTACAGAGTATGTTATAGTCGGGCTTGACCGACTTTCTCACTTGTTTTTAAATGGATTCAGTTTTTGAACTTCTTTAATGGTTGTTCACTGATTCAACCCATTATAAAACTCTTCTTGCAAATGAAAATACTTAATTTGTCTTTTTAAAATTGGTCAGAATCCTAAAGAAATACTACCGACACAATAAGAAGGCAGTAAGGGAAAAGTAAGACTTAGTACTCCTTTATTTTTGTTTGTTTTTTAAGAAATTGGAAAAACCAACAAGTTTGTCTACTTATACTACACATTAAACTGATCAACAATTTTTGTTGTCAAATTTAGAAACTCAAAGAGGCAACAATATTGACCATTTGGGAGATTAAGGGAAGGTTTTTTTGGTTCGATTTATTAGGTCCAACTTTTAAATTGGAATTTAATTTGAATTAATTAAATATATTTAAAAACGAAAATACCACACGAATGAAATAAGCTCCGAACTCCAAAAACTTAATTTCATCTCTTTTTCCTTTTACGCTTAGAATACCAACATTTAGAAGGCTTATCTAAGCCTGAGCTGTCCTAAAAATTCTGCATTGAACATGTACTACAATGTAATACAATGTATTGTGTATAAAAACAAATTTTATTAACTGTTACAAAAATTTTAAAATTTTTCCAAGTGCATTGGATCCCGACCCAGCTAAAGCTACCAGTGTGTCATGTATGGCGAAGGACACGCGACATAAACACAAGAAGAGGAGAGTGAAAAAAAAACACACAGAAAACGAAACGCGCAATGAACTCATCGCTCGGTTTCTTTTGCTTTCCCTGACTCTGGCCTGGGATAAGAATAATAACAAAACAGAGAAGCAACATCTGGCTGAGTGTTGAACCGCACAAGTTGCCTTTATGACCATGATTTCTATACACCCCGCTACACCCACCATCTCTCACAGCAATTCCTGCTCTATCTAACTCTTGGCATTCAAAAGGTGCGATGTGTCAGCAAGAATCGCATAAAGTGAAAGCAAATTTGCTTGTCTTTTGTTGTTGGTGTTGTTGTATTATTGTTCTTGTTCGGCTGTTCATAAGCATCATCATCCTGTTGAGCGCTGGAGTATGATTTTGGCACTCTCGCTTTCGACCTTGTCTTCTGTTGACTGCTGAAATTTTGATGTGACGCATAAATTATTTGCCATAAAGTGCTTCACAAATCGAATAAATTTAAGCCAATTTAAAAGGGGCAAGAACCCCATGCACACTCACACACACACAGACACATTAACAGAAAGTAAAGCGACAGCTACTCAATGGATATCAATTGCTTGACTGACGCTTAAGTGAAAGGCATGAAAAATAAAGAAAAAGGAAAATATGTTGCCTACTTTTAGGGAAAGTTGGGTAAGTTGGCATTGAAGCTGAAATGTGAGTGATTGACTGACTGGCGTCTGACTTACTGATGAAGGGTTAACTTTAAGCAGTCGATTTAATTTTGTAATTTTATGACTACATTTGAATTTGGATTTGAACATATGAATTTCTAAATCGAGAGAGAGGAAGGAGAATTTTCAGTTTCACGTTTTCTATGATGTCTAATCATATTATGATGAAAATTCTTAAAAAGCTTAAGATTGTGTTGTTCCTGTAGCTTGTAGTATTTAGAAATTGTAAGGGTTGAAGATTAACCAAAGCTGTTCTCCCATTACAGATTTTGATATTATTAGAGATTAAAATCACAACCGAAATTCTTGGAAAAAAATTATAAAATTTCATTCTTGGATCAAGAATTTTCGATGTCTGAGAGCAATTTTCTTGATCCCGGTATGAATATTTTATCCCGGATTTTTATCCAAGAGTTTTGTATAGCCTCCAACTTTGCTTGCTCTCTTCGTCCAGTTTCTTCTTCTTACTCGCCCAGAAAAACCTCACCTATAAAAACCATTTTAAAAACAATATTCAAAGAAGCCTTCAAATTCAATTTATTCGTTAAATTGTTTTCTGAGTGTAGGCTTAACAGCTCAATCGCCGACGCTCCACCATAAGTGCAAGAGTGTGACCACTTCATTATTGGAAATTTCCTCATTTTGATTAAAAGACTGGATAAATTACTGAGACTGAGTTAACCACATCTCTCATCAGATTACACATAATCAAACGAAAATGACCAGATTAATTCTTGAAAATTTTAAAGTTGCCCGCTGTAGAGTTTGATTTCCCTCTGTGTCAGTCATTGGAGTATAGTTCTAGGCAGTCTGCTTTCTTTTTATGCTATTTAATTATAATTGGGCTTAACATTCTTGCAGTGCTGAATTTGTCAACCATTTATACTGCTGCTTGTCCATACATATATCTTTCTGGGCAATTTGTTATCTCAAGCCTCAAGGCCCAAAAATTACCAAATTAAATTGTTTCCTTATTGCAAAATTTAGGAAAATTAAAACAAACAAGCAGCAAGTTTTGCCACTAATTCATCAAATGCTGTCTGCTTTGTTACTTTGCTCAAAATTACATTTGCTTTCACTTCACATTCCTTACAGTTAATTAACAGAAATTTTCTCCCCAACACGTCTGGTCAGTTCGGGTCCACAACTCAATCTCGGGCAAATTTAATTATTCCTACAACGGCACCAACTGACACTTGTCTAGGGAGACAGGTAAAAACCTGTCCGGCTGTAGTTTGAATAATTGCCATTTTTTTACACACATACACATATACACATGCCAATCTTTTTTTGTCCAGACCTGAAACACAAATTGTTACAATTGCTTGCCAAATTGCGGAAAAAAAAGCAAAACTTATAACAATAAATTCTCACTAAAAAAAAGCCAAAAACATGAACAAAAGATTGATGATGAAAAACGAAGTGTGAAAGCAAATAGCCCAAGCGTATGATGAATGACCAAATGATGCCAAGTATCCTTATTTTCTTGCTCTCTCTCTCTCTCTCTTCATTGTTTTTCTCATATTATATGTGTAACTGGGTGACAAGCATTACTGGTAATAAGCAGTTTGCCATCATGGTTTGTCTCTTTATGAGTTAAGGAGGCGTGACATTATTTTTAGGAGAGTGTTTAAACTATATATGATATATACTCTACAATATTATGTTCATAGCAAAGTTAGTAAATGTATACAATATCTACAATATTATTTATCAAAGTTTATAATTAGCTGTCTTATTTTTGAATTTAATCAATCTAACCTGAGCAAGAACCGGAACAGCTTACTGAAATAAAGCGAATTAATCTTAAGCAATTTATAAATAGAAAAAGAGGCTAAATTATTGAAGATTTTTTAGTCTGAAAGATCTATTGCAAGAGAGTCTCAAAATCGACAAGATGAAACAATGCGGTCATATAGAAAATTTTCGATAACCTCTATCGAATTAGTGTTAAATCGGTTTCCGTAGTTTATTATAATTGACTATATTTTTGGTCTCTCGATCTGAAAGTACATTTAATGATTCCCACGGCTAAGCGATACATTAGTAACATAAACCTTGAATATGTATTCAACATCAATTTTTATAGGAGGACGCTCTAGAAAGATATTTCAGCGATATTGGAGCAATTTGAGTCTTTGAACACTCTAAATCAGGGATGCCCAAAGTCTATGCACATTCAGTCAGCATTCATTGTTGTTTTGCGCATAGCGATAGCCGCGCGTATAGGAGCTTATGCATAGCACAAACCAAATTATATTGCAGCAACATCTTTGATGGATTCCCTATTTCTCTTTCTCTTCTATGCCTAGCAATGTCGTGTTCAGCGTTGACTTTATTGTTATCGGCGAATGTTTTTTTGTGCATCAGACAGCCATGAGCACACACACACAATAATTTCTATTTCATAGTCGGGCTTGAATGCTTTTCGAAAGTACAAATTTCATGCCTACTTCTTATGTTTTCGTTTCGTTCTTCGTTTTTCTAAACCAACGCCGTAAAACTCAGGGCTTGTTGTTGTTACCATTAACCGCTGCTGATGTGATAGCTAGCTATTTGGCCTTTGAATGTTGGGTGTAGTTTTCAAACAAGTGACCTTTTTTAAGCAAATCAA
Organism: Lordiphosa stackelbergi; assembly: GCA_018904235.1. Classification (NCBI taxonomy): domain Eukaryota; kingdom Metazoa; phylum Arthropoda; class Insecta; order Diptera; family Drosophilidae; genus Lordiphosa; species Lordiphosa stackelbergi. Next base: position 6,568 of record JAEIFU010001249.1, read on the forward strand.
TGGCCCTGTTCACCAGCACAAATCGATGACGAAAAAATCGATGGATCTAGTTCGATTGTTGACGAGAACGAATGTGAAGTGCAATTATGATTGCTAATTTTTATGATTTTCATCAAAATCAAAACGATAGCTTTCAAACATACCATTTTTACCTTTAAATTTCATTAAAGCGTTCAATAGCAGGCAAATTATCTTTTTTTGATTGATGATTTTTGATGTTTGATGTATGCTGGTGAACAAGGCCAATTACACAAGTTTACAAAAAAAGGCCAACTTTTGCAACAGAGAAATTATCAACCGTTCCTTATGTACAGAGAAATTATCAACCGTTCCTTATGTATTTTTGGCCGCTGAACTCAAATAAATTGTCCGTTTTCTCAGTACGAGATATTCGCATAAACGTGTGTTTAGCGAGGTATCTTTACATTTGTTGGTCCTCTGGCCACATTAAGTGTCCTATTCCAACAAAATTTGTTTTACTGTAAGGTGCATTGAATAACGTTACAGAAAAACCAAACAAGACGTTTTGATTTTGCTGATAAGGCACAAATTTTTCGATTTTAATATTGAAAATGTGGTTTTCTTTTTGATAAAATCGATTTTTTTCCAAGTTTAAATAATTCTGAAAAATTTTCTGCTGATACTAAAAATTTAAAAAAAAAAATTGTTGGTAGTCCCTTGTTTTTTCTTATTTTACATATTTTCAGTTTTTCGATATCACCGCGCTTTTCAAAGTTATAGCACAAAAATTTGTCGAAATTTGTCGAAATTTCGAAAGTTTCGATTGAGTTTGGCTTAGTGTTCAAAATCGCAAATTTGGTGTGCGGCAAATTTGTGTTAAAACGTCAAATTATCCATTGTGGAATTATGTCTGGATGAGCCCGCCTAACGTTTACAAATTATCAAGAGGGGGGGTTGTGATCATAGTTTTGTTTTTCGAACATAACTTCGCCAAAAATCAATATTTTTCGTTCTGTAAATTTTGTATTTTAGGTAAAAGGTGCACAAAACTTTCTCACACTAGTTTTAAAAAAAATTTTGGTTTTTTTTTTTTATCTATTGAAAAAAGTGATTTTTTGAATTTCAAAATGGAAACAAAATCTCATCAAAAACGACGGTAAAGGGCGTTCAGAAAAGGAACTTTTGAGAAGTACGCGGACAAAAGTCCTTGCGTCTTGGACAATTTGTTACAATGGGAGAATACAACTTAAAGTTGTTGAGGATTTTGTTTACCTCGGAACGACGATAACCAGCGACAACAACATCAGTCTGGAAATCCGACGAAGGATCACTCTTGCAAACGTGCTCTACGTATGAGACTCAAAAGACCTCCGAAGACAAAATTAGCCCTATAAAGTCGCTAATCATCCCAGTCTTACGGCGCAGAATGGCTACCACGGAAGCGGCGATTGCGTGTTTGAACAAGATTCTTCGAGGTTTATGGACCTAAAGTTGGCGTGTTTTCCGCATTCGAATAATGACGCTTATGAGCTCTATGGGGACACCGTCTGGTCAAGCGATAAAGCACACGGGGTGGTTAGACATTCACCATGACGAAGAAGCCCATAAGGAAAGCTTTTATTCGAAGGCGTACACGGAGAAAGGCGCGGGGAGCCCCCACCGGGATACCAGTTAGGCAGACCTTGCCAAAAAAAATGAACAATTTTTCTCGTATTCTGAATTAAGAAATATCAAAAAGAGTGAAAATTGATTGACGGCATCAGGCTTGTTTTCTTTTAATTACGAGCACTTTTTGCTTGTGGGTGTTCTTTTTGTTTGCCTTTTTTAAGTTTTTTACTTCTTTGGAGAGTTTTTCCTCTGTATTATTGCGCGTCATTGCAATATTCTCTTTGAAGTCAAAATTTCAGTGGCTCCCACCCCCACTTTTTCAAGAATTTTACAAAAAAAAACTCAAATTCCCCCATATCTTACGAAAAATTTTGTATAATATTCACAAGTCAAAAATGGAAAAAAAAAACTTTTTTGAAAAAAAGTCGGGTTCTGGTTCACGAACTTAAAGAAGGTGTAGACTGATAGGTTGCTTGCCAAAAGTTAGGTAATGACATAAACAAAAAGTTTAAATTTATTTTTTTTGTGGCCAATATTCGAGTGGCTCACAACCCCCAGCGGCTCAGAACCCCCCATTCTCCCCTACCTATTTATTCTTTGCCGTGACGCTGCATCGTTGCATGAAATCGTTGACAAAAAATAAGAGGCGCAGAACAAACGCTCATTTCAGCTGCTTCTGCCTTTGGAATCTGCATGAGTTCCTGGAGTTCATATTCTTCAAGACTTAATATTGTATCCTGTATCCCAACAAAATTCATCATATTTTGGTATTTATCTCCAAGACGTCGCCTTGTCCAATCCTGGTCCGAATTTTTCCTTTGCTCTGGCCGCATTTGGTTGGCAACTCCGCTTTCACAAACTTGACTTCGAACTCGTCAACATTATCTACCTAATCATTTGCTCCCTTTATTTTATTTGAATAATTGCCATCGGCAGCAGGCCGCTTTTCCACCAGCGACATCAATTTCAAGGTGTCCTCTTCGCTTAAAGTTTTGACCAGTAGTGGGCGACTGCGTGCTTGGGAAAAAATAAGATTCGTCTCATCTTAATAATGACATTTATTAAATTAAAGTTAAATTCATGTTTATTATTTATGTATTTACAACCTTGTAACCGCAAAGACATGATTTATTAGAGATGACAGTTAAATATACAGCGACAACAGTGCGATAATTCTTTTGAATAAGGCTACATGCCGCCCTGGCAATTTAATAACAAAACTTTATTGTTGTACTGGTATAAGATAATTACACCATTATGCTAATACTTATCCAAACTGATTTACAAAATTCCTAGCAACTAAAATACTCGGACAATCATCACAAGTTTGCCAAAGTTTGTTCTTACATTTGACTAAACATTTGATAACAGTTTGACAAAAAGTGTTCACATTGCGTTCAGACAGCACACAAACTTATAGAAAACTTTATTTGTCAAACTCGTCAAACCGGTCTTCAAATGAGCTTGACTGTAAATAAATATGGCGTTCACACACAATTCAAACTTATTTTGTCAAATTTTCGCCATATTTGACAAATTAATTTGACTGTGTGAACTTAGCTTTATGAAACAAAAGTTGTGTCAAATGAACAATAATTTAAAAAAATTGATTATAGCAAAAAAGCTAAGTCCACTTCCGCCCCGGACGGCATAACCACACGCTACGCCACTGAACTTTATAGAAATTTAATTTAGTTTTGGAAATAGGCTGCAGTAAATTACATATATTAAGAGGTCGTACTTTAGTCCACCGCCCACACCACTGTTTTTCCAATTTCAAAATTGTTGTTCAAGCCCCACCTTCACTCGACCGTCTTGATGATAAAATGATTCGACCGATTCTGTATTGTCTGTTAAAATCCCAGCCTTACCAATTCCATTCCTTGAACATGAGCTCTTCATAGGCTTCCTATTCTGCCTGCAATGTCTTTAAAAGCTCCCCCGCTCGTCATACTCGCTCCATTACGCGGGGATTGTATAAATCTGACCTAATGGTCGTAATCTTGAATAATAGGACAAGAAATTTCTATATTTAACTAAATGTGTCCTTGGAAAAACTACTAAATTTTATAAACCGAACCTAATTTATCGTCGGTCGGGTTCAGGTTCGAGAACACAAATATATAAGGTTTGTCGTATCCAAAAAACACGAACCAAACCAGATCTATGACTTCGTTGAAGAGGAGGAGTGGTTGATGCTCTGATTTCCTGAACGGAAATCTCTTCCAAGGAAGAGACCAAGAAACTTGGAACCGAAATCAATATCACAATTAAAACATTTATGCAGGCGTTGTTCGAGGTTTCGACTAACTTACTTGTCTTTTTTTTGCCGTGTTTGCATTTAAAATTAATGCTAGTCGGCTAGATCGATACCTACATCTACACCTTAATTGCTTTTCGAGAGATAAGCTAAGAGGAGCATGTGTATAAAAACTTTAACCCTGACAAAGTAAAATAAAACTTCACAAACAACTTGTACATATATTCGGAAGCACAGCTAACTTTTTGTTTAAAAAAGTAACAGCTACCAGCAAAGAGAGTTTGAACCTGAAGGAAAATACAATAAGAAAATCTTGCTCTTGTACAAACGATAAAATATAAAAAGAAAGAAAATGTTGCGGAAGTTGCGGTAATCGAATTTAAATAAGTTTACTTTGTAAACAATTCTCGTTTCCTTTTGCTTCTCTAGGAAAGTCGAGGCGGCACAAAATATTAGCTTTTGACAGCCACCCACTCACACTCACACACACACACACACACGCTTTGTGGCGCATGTTAGGGCCGAAAAGGAGGGGGAGCTGGCCTGTAGCGCATATTAATCATTGTTGTTGTTGGGTTGGACACTTTGTTCCAAGGCTACAATCCACATAACCAGAACGAAACCAGTTCCAAGCTGTTGACGACTTTTAATGACTGTTTCAAGGTTGTTTTATGTTAGGACCTTGAAAAAAAAAAGCAGAAACATTCAACTTTTAATCTTTGTCATTGCAGGACTCTCGGATGCTTTGGCCAAGGGTTTGCTAACCGATGATTTTATATCGGGTGCCCGAATTTTGGCCTTAAATTTAACCAACGGAGCGGTGCAATCCTATGTTTGGTGGGTGAAAAGCAGCCAAGACAAAGTGCTGGGTGAGACTCAACGCTATGAGGAAGAGGGACTGCAAATTGGCAAAAAACCAGCATCCAGTTATCCTTGGTAAGTTATTTGAAAGATTGTGAGCAACTCGAGACTCAAAACTTTATGATTCTTTCAACAGGTTCGATGATGAGACCAGTTCACCCACCTTACGCTCCCCCAAATTTGCTCCTAGCCCACCGAATAACTATTACAAAGGCTGGTGGACATATCCGTATTTCTCTTGTGCATTGAGCAAATGGTTGGTATCCTATAGCATAGCTATTCCCCCCAGTGGACGTCATGGCTTGCGTGGCTTCATCAGCATTGACATCGACGTCTCCTCATTACGGGTCAATCAATGCGAGGCTGTGCCCTATCAATTTGGTAGTCCTGCCAAACCCACAATGATGAGTCTGCGTATGAGACGGAACCACAAAATGGTCAATGATGTGGATACCATTAACGACTTGCAGGCCTTTCACAGCTCCCACAAATGCCATCGCAACTCCATGATGGTAGGCATCGACAATCGAAGCCGTTTTGAGATACTTTTGTTATATTCTTGGCAATTTTACAGTGCGACTATCGTCAGCCCAGCATGGAGGCACCGACAATAACCGGCGGCAAAATCCTAAACGCCTTAACCAGCAGCAGCTGGTCCCGTGGCTCGTATCAGTGTCTGTGCAAGCGCGGCTTCTATTCTCTGCGTCATCCGGATGGCTTCAATGGCACCATCATGGAAATTGCCTGGCAAGAGCATCAGGACAATATAAGCAATTACTATACGGATGTCTTCAAGTGTTTGGCCTGTGCCCCCGGCTGTGACCAGTGCACGGGACCGGAGCCCTGCCTGGCCAACTATCATTGGCCGTTCAGGTGGGTGGCTCATGTTTACACCATAATGACGGCTATTTTATTTTATTTTTTGTAGAATATCCCTGTTGACCATTTCAATTGGTTGCGCTTGTGGCACTTTTATACTGGCCGGCTATCTATTCCAACATCGTCGCGTTAAAGTTTTTAAGGTGGCAAGTCCCATTTTTTTGATGATCACCCTAATTGGTTGTGCCATCATGTATCTGGAGGTGAGTTAACCCCATTTAAAAATAATGACAAAACAAAAGAAGAAAACTGTTAAGACAAAAGGAGGGGCCTGGTGTGAACTCGTTTGTAATTAACCCAGAACAGACGCAACATGAAATGCCTTTTAAATGCGACATACATGGGAACATGAATGGTTAAGGGAGCTTGGAAGGGGTTGAGAAACAGTGAAAGAGAAAAGAGTTGCAGTCCCGGTGGGAAACTTACCCATGCAAAATTTAAAGTCTTGTTCTAAATTTAAAATTTTTCCTACAATTTTATTTTTGGTTTGAACAATGCAGAGTGGTCGGGCTTGTATGGCAAACTTACCCAGTGGAGATATCATAGTATATCTTTTTTCATAATTTAATTCTAAGTCCCTGCAAAACACAAAAACCCACCCCCATTTATTGGGTTTTGGTAATAAAACCCCCGTTTTGAGGGCGGCCCCGCGTTCTATTTTTTCAAAATGAAACTTCTATTTTCTCATAAGTAAATGCAAAGTTTAAAATTTGTTGGCGCCAAACGCGAGTACAACTTGCCAGCTCTTGATGCGCCGCCTGCCAACCAGATGGCGCCACAAGCGCTAAACTGCGCCACTGATGTGGTTGGTTTAGATCAGAGTCCGACACGTTCGTATCTTTTGTGTATTCAATACTGCTCAGCGGCAGCGACAAGCTTATTCTGATCTCTTTGCAACAACAAAATAGAGCTATATGAGCGTGTCTACACACACACACGCAAGTTCAAAATGAGCATGTGTGTAATGCCGGCCACTGGTTTAGATTAACATGAAAGACTTGGGTTGTTTTTCCTAAAAAATTATTGAAACGCAAATTTCAATGTTTAAACTAATTAAATAATTCATTCGTTTGATGCAATCTATCCTAGAAAAAAAATGCTGCTTACATTTTCAAAATTTATTTTGCTTGTCAAAATGGTTTGGGTGGTAATTTTGCTAAGTCTCCTTACAAAACACGGGAGGTTTGAAACCAACCAAAAGAAATTTCTTTGGCACCTGAGAATTGGAATTTGGTTGAAATTTGGTAGGAAGAGGTTTCTGTGGCACCTCCGATTGAATTTGACCCAAATCTTGCACAGCAGTATTTTGTATAAAAACCTCTTTTTTTATGTTAAATGGTTTATTAGTACAAAACCAGTTTTGAATTTTACTGCCCACCACGTCATTGTTTTTTTATCACTAAAAAACAATAACCAACTTTTTATATATATATGTTATCTTTCTTTAGGTTATTAAACAAATTATTTTTTTCTCCCCACTGGCCCTTTTTAGAAGGCCGGGGATTTTATTTTGTTGTGGAATATAAAAATATACAATGGACACCTATAACATCATATATCTCTCAATTTATATTTAAATTATCAAAAATTATATTAAAATAGAAGGCCAAGCTAACTTCATCTGAGTTGGAGTTTTTATCCCCACCCTTTTGCAAATGTTTTAATACATCAGAGTTTAAGAACGCCAGCATTAAAACAAACATTTTTTCTAAATAAAACCCACTTTTCGACCGCTAGTTCCTATGACAGCTATAAGATATAGTCATCCGATTTTGACCAAAACTTCCAAAATCTTTGTAAAAGCGCATAATATTAATAATTGCTGAAGTGAGACACGTTAAGATTAAAAACCAAAAAATTTTTCTCATAAAAACCCACTTTTCGACCGATAGTTCCTATGACAGCTATAAGATATAGTCATCCGATTTGGACAAAAACTTCCTAATCTATGTGAAAGCGTATAGAATTAATAATTGCTGAAGTGGGAGCCGTTAACATTAAAAACAAAAAAGTTTTTCTCACAAAGACCCACTTTTCGACCGATAGTTCCTATGGCAGCTATAAGATATAGTCATCCGATCCGGTCGGTTCCGACATATTAGCAGTGTGCAGTAAAAGAAGACTCTGTGCAAAGTTTCAGCTCGATAGCTTTAAAACTGAGAGACTAGTTTGCGTAGAAACAGACAGACAGACGGACAGACAGACGGACAGACGGACAGACGGACAGACAGACGGACGGACAAAGCTCAATCGACTCAGCTCGTCGTCCTGATCAAGAATATATATAGTTTATAGGGTCGGAAATGAATATTTCTATGCGTTGCAAACTTCTGGGCAAATTTATAATACCCTTGCAAGGGTATAAAAATAAATTGGCATGAAATTTATTTTACATGCTCAAAAATATCAGGTTTATAAATCTCATGATGGGGACTAAAGGCAGATATTATTGGTCCTTATCCCGAAGGAAGACTATTTAGACATTTTGCACAATATTTTTGCGAATTCTTATGCTCCAGTATCTTTCTTGCTAATTTAATCAGCATCAGATCTCTGGCGCTTGGTATAGGGGCTGGTATTATCGATGCATTTGCTGCTCGAAATTTTAGAATTAATGTCAATTGAGTCTTCTGCGTAAAAGGTGGAAAGATCTGCATCATGTCCGGAATGGGGCTAGCACCTATCATGATTTTGTCACATGTCATCAATATAGTCCTTAGCTAGCTTCTGTGCATGGCGTTTTTAAATCTTTTCCTGCCGACGTAATAAGTAAAATAAAAATATTTATTAATGCATGACAAGTTTCTCTGCCACTACTTAATTTTATGAGGAACGTGTGGAATAGGAACATTTTGCTTCAAGATGTTAGATGTTGGATGTTGCTCAGTGGAAAAAGCCTATAATACAAAAATTTACTTAAAAATAAATATGTATTTTTTTTTTAAGTTCCAGCCAAATTTGCTACAAATTTTAAAAACAAAGTTTCAATGGATTTGGAAAATTTATGTAGATAATATTTTTTTTTTAATTTTTTTTTTTTTAAATTTCAGAAAGTTTTTCCTGGGTAATCTGGAAATTTATAAAAAAATTCATACTTTTAGGCTGAACACCATAAAAATTTACACCATTTTAAACTCGATTTTTTAAAAACCAAAGAAAAACCGCTCAAAAGCGCATACCTACAGCTATAGTGTAACATATAAGGAAAAGCAATAAGCCATGTTGCAAGTGAATTGAGATGGGTACTTTTCGGCACTCTCAACACAAAGTTGCCCAATGTGCAAATACCCACAAAATTTAAGATCTTTTTTATTTTTTTTTTTGCAAACGCTTTTAAATGGAAACATCCTTATACATATTTTTTATTGCAATCTAGTCCGAAGTAGAAAATGCCTAGTTTGGACTATTAATTTTTTATTACACATTTAAAATAGCTTTAGAATTTAAGATCTTTTATTTTGCTTGGAGAATGTGTTGGGGATGACTTAAGGATTTATTAGACTTCAATATATTTGCTGTTATTTTTAAAGAAAAACGAGTTGAACTTATGAAATAATAGTTCGAAATGTTCTTAATATATCCCAAAACAGATTAAATCAAGTACATATTTCGCTATTGAAAAATTTTTGACTTCTAAATAAGAATTTTGCAGCGTTGAAATCCTACTTTTGCATACTTACCGTACTATACGTCACACCGTTTCTACTTGATACAAACAATACATATTTCAGGATTTTTTTTCTGAGTGTACAAAGAATTAGGCATTCGACGACGACTTTATATTGATTTAAAATATACAATTACAAAGCAAAAAATGGAAAGACGCGTCATTTGGTTTTAACAAAATTGGTAAAAGTTATTTTGATTGTCGCAAAATTTACAATTCAGTTTTACAACTAGACTTTTGATTTGTTTTTCTTAGCGATTTCGTTGTAGGCCGAATCTAAATATGGTTTTGAAACTGTTTTCCAAAAAAAAAGGTTTTTTTTGCATTTATATATTACAGAACCATTTAGTATTAAATTGTTTCTGGTTTAATTATGGGCGGCTTCAAAGAACACTACAGAGAAAGACTTGTACACTATAATGCTATTGTTTTTGTAATACAAATACTTTTCCAGTATCTTTTAAGGGCATTGCAACTCAATTTTTATCATCCTAGACTTTGACCAAACTGCAAGCCGTTTAGCTCACCCCTTTCCAATCTAGGCGAGGCGAATCATAAAACCATGACTTGAGTAGATAATAAGAGCAACTAAGTATGTTTGTTTACCTAAAGGTGTGAAAGGTGGACTGCATTCATTTGGTTCCCTAAGCCTTTACATAGAATGGAGTTTTTGCCTTTTGTCAGAATCCAGCGCAAGTTTTCTCCTTTTCGCCTCTCTCTCTCACTCTTTATCTCTGGTTTTCTCTGTTTACAATTATGTTGTCAACAATGGCACTTACCTCCCGCTGGACACATAAAAATCCCATAACAACACCACACAATAGCAACAATGGCAACACCAACAAATGGGTTAAGAGGTTGGAAATGGGGTTAACCAAGCCAAAACGTGGGGGAATAAAAAGTAATAAGCATAACAGGATTTTCTAATCAAAGTGCTTTCAAAGTGAATGAGAAGAAAAATTGTTGCTTTGTAAAAATGGACGAAGACAAGCCTACGCAAAAACGAGGTGAGGATTTGCCTGATCCCAGTTCGGAATCGGATTCCGAAGATGAGGCAGCCATGCAAGCAGCCTTGAGGGAAATGGTTAAAATACCGGATATAGAACTAGATCAAAAGCACAGCGGGCGGTTCAACAAGCAGGTGATAGAGGAGGACCAGGAGGAGGATGAGGATCCCCCTAAGCTACCTGCAACTAAACCGTTTAAAACTAAACTAAAATTGAAGGAGGTTTCCGAACCACAGTCTAAAACCAAAACCTCCTCCAAAGAGGAAAAGAAAGAAGAAGTCCAGTTGCCCGCCTATTTGAAAATCACAGCACCCGTTGAACTAGTGGAACAAGTATCTGCTGACTCGGAATTGAAATGGCAACGTATAGAGGCAGCTTCCAAGCCCAAATCATATACCAAACCAAAACCAGCCAACACTCAAGTAGTAAGCACTCAGACCCAACAGGATTGGCCGATTTTGTCCACCTGGGGAGAGGCTGGTGATGCAGGCTTGGTACCGCCGCTAGAGCCTCGAGTGGGCATTGCCACAAGACAACCGGGCATAATTAACATATTAACGGGTCCATTTCATCGTGCCCTGAGCTATGAATCGGATAGTGGTGGAACCGTTAAGAAAACAGCGGATGCTTCTACTGCGACCACAGCAGAGCTTAAGCCTAAATCAAATCCTCTACGGGAAGCGGTAGCTAGTCCTGCCATATTACCACCAAAATCGCCACCACTTCCAACGCCATTACCTGAACCGGAGACTCAGGAACAGGATAAAGAGACAAACAAACCCCTGGTAAAGGAGCCAGCTGAAACAGAGGAGCCACCAGCCGATCCACAAGCCCAATTGCAGCACTCTGATTCGATGCGTACCCTAACCATTATTGGTCACACGAATATAACCACCCATTGGCAAGATCATTGCCATTATGGACATCAACAAGAGGGTATCGATAAGGTCGCTCATCGTAAACTGGTCATTGCCTGTGTATTGTGTCTGGTTTTTATGCTGGCCGAAATAGTGGGTGGCGTCTGGTCCAATAGTCTGGCCATAGCCACAGATGCTGCACACTTGCTAACGGATTTGGCTGGATTTCTGATCTCGCTATTTGCTTTGTATCTCAGTGCTAGGCCCTCGACGCAGCGCATGAACTTTGGTTGGTATAGAGCTGAGGTGATTGGAGCAATGATTTCGGTGTATTTCATTTGGGTTATCACAGGTAGGATTAATATGGGATTAATATGGGCGTCATAATTTCGACTGGAACTTTAAGTACACGAAATGATATCAATTTCTTTTTTGTCGATATTATGTCGCTCTGAAGCTACGAATTAATACTACGAATTAGTTTACTTATATTGAATACTTGATTCAAGTTCATAGTAGGGTTGCCGGATATTCAGAAAATTTCTATTACTGCGTTTATGCTAAGCTCATTTTGGAAAATCATTTCATGAAATGGGTCCGAAAGTGCGTGCGTAAACACCATTTCATGAATTCGACTTACACACGAAAGTTGACTATGAATTCGACGTCAATTCATGAAATGCTGTGGCGTAGCCAACTTAAGTTGCGCAGATGCTACCAGATCCTTTTTTCTCAATGTCTGGTAACATTGTGCATTAGCAAACAGCTGTTCATAAATTGTTTGCGCACATAATAAAAAGTTTAAATCACATAAATATCCATAAATATGAATTTTCAGAGCGATCTTTTGACTCCATTTTTCCAAATGTAAAGGATGAAACGTCTACGGAGTCCGATGCATTTGTCAACGCCGAAATATCTGAAAATGACGCAGTATCTGTTGCTGAGATTCAACATTTGTAAACATTTTAGCCGCTCAAATGGCAGCTTGATAATACTGCATGAGTAGAAGGCTGCACATCCCCTGAAATGCTTGTCTGGCTTGTACCAACGACTTCGTTCGCTTATGCCTCCACTGTGGAACATTCTGCATAAGTTGTTTTCTCCTTTAATCAAAAAATTTTAATGTCCTCCATTGCAATCAATTTCAATTTGCCTTTGTTTACAATCGAACAGCTGATCCCCGCCTTTATGTGTTACCACCCTATTAAAATCCAGAGGCGCAGCCTACTTAAGTTTACGTTGGTGCTGCCACATCTGCCAAAAAGGTGGTCATTTTGTGAATTTACAAAAGCTACATAAACAGGAATAAATTTGAATTTGCAAATTGAAGAAATCGTGAATTTCATAGCATAAACGTAGTATATATCGTTATATTTTTCGATACTAAAAAGTATCATTTCGATTTTACTGTTTTGTTGCAAAAAACATCGATATTACCGATATTTTCAATACTTTCCATAAATGGACACGTTTTTACAATTAGAAGGTATCAAGGTGACATTTGTCGTATTTTCCAAACTAAATTCTAATTGCGTGCAAAATCTAGAGAGCTAGATCTGAAATACGGAAAAAACTAAGATTTAACTGATATTTGTCCGATAAATTTACAATTTACTCTGTTTTTTTTTTAATTTCTTTGAAAGGTAGCTCTTTGTAGTAGATGCCAAAACTGGCCATAAATGTATTTTTATAAGTGAAACAAAAGATATGTATTTCGAACCAGCAAGTTTTAGCTGGTTCGAGGTCAAATTATGTTTGCACATGAATATTCATGGTTCATCATGAAGTTTACAGTTCGTACAATATCAATATCGAAATATCGATATTTTTGTTTAAAAAGACAATGTATTAATATCTAATATTTTGTCTGATTCAATATATCGGATATCCAATATTTTTTCATTTTATTAGGCCACAAAAAGGCATATATTTGGATATTAGCGGCATTCCCTTAAGTGATTTAGAATTGATTTAGGTTTCGTGAAAGAAAGTCAAAATCAACGATCCTTTTTGGTTGGCTTTAGGTTTAGACTGATTGTAATCAATTGATTTGTTAATCGAGAATTAAAGTCCCGTGTGATTTGGGATATCTTAAGAGGAAAAGGCAGAATGAAATTGTAGAAAAATTAGTTTCGTACAATATTCTACTCTACCTTTTGACTCGGATTTTTTTAGGCGACTGTAGTTCTCCGTTTTAAAGAAGTTTGTACACAGAGAAAACAAAATTGGCTACACGGCACGTGTAGAAACGTCATTTCCAAACGAAACGTATTTCGACCAGCTAAATTGCTCAGACTAAATGTAGAATGCATAAAGCTACACGTGGTGTGCAGAAAAACTGCATTCAACATGTAGAAATAAGACATGAACACGGCAAATGTGGAGAAGTTAAATGCAGCATGGGCAAAAACATAGTCTACACGACAGCAGACAATCAGCTTCTTTTTAATTATTATACACTTGAAAAGTGTATTATAATTTTGCCCAGAATTTTGCAACGCATAGAAGGAATCATCTCCGACCACATAAAGTATATATAATATATTCTTCATCAGCACGACGAACTGAGTCGATTAAGCTCTGTCCGTCTGTCCGTCCGTCCGTCTGTCCGTCTGTCCGTCTGTCTGTTTCTACGCGAACTAGTCGCTCAGTTTTGGAGCTATCGAGCTTAAACTTTGCACAGAGTCTTCTTTTTACTGCACGCTGCTAATAAAACCGAACGGATCGGATGACTACTTCTTGTTGCTGCCATACAAATGTTCGTTCGGAAAATGGGTTTTAGTAAGAAAAACTGTTTTGTTCACAATATTACTGCTCTCAAACACGGTCATGGGTAATATATAATGGTTTTAAGCTAATCTGCGATGTTTGGTCGAAGTCGCTAACCGTTGAGACAAGCTATTTCAAGTGTATCAAAACTTCGGTACAGACGAAGTTAGCTTTGCCTTTCTCGTTTTTTTCTTCTTCAATTAACTTTGCCTACGCCCTTCTCTATATTCACATTTCGTTTCAGTATTTTTTGTACAAATCTTATAAAGTCCCGCGGGCGACTTTGAAATCCAAAGAAGCTAAGAGTTTAAGACCCAGGGAGGTTTCCCAAGAGATTGTTCCAAACGTGTTCTCTTCATTTCGAAAAAGCTTCATAATTGTTTGCCTATACTGCAGTTCGACACAAGTATAGGTCTATAATAGTGGTGCCCAAAATGCCAAGAGCCTATCCCATGGGATAGAAACTCATAATTCTGCCGGAGTCGCATCCTACACACGCATAGAGAGAAAGAATACGTGTGTTCTGTAAATAGCACGCTCGGCGGCTTGCTCTCTCACGACGCGTGTTTTCGGCTTTTTCTTCTACGAGAAATTTGTTCGTTGGCTTGTTGCTAATGTTTGACGTTATGACGTTTACTTCGTGTTTCGCTGCTACGCACACAAGCGCAAAGCTTGAAAATTAGCACTTCATAAATTGCGAACGTGCGATGCTGTAATTGAAACTGTTTAAATATTAATCTTACAAAGAAATTTAATTTAATTTGATTTACATTTCACACTAAAGTAAAAAGTAGTGAAGTTATGAGAAAGGCGTATGTCTTTTTCGACCGAAAAAATCAGACTAACTTTGTCAAAATTTTGTCATCCACCCCCAATTCTTCATCGTAGGCATTCTAGTGTGGTTGGCCATCCAACGCCTCTGGACTGGTCAACATGCCGTAGATGCCAAAATCATGTTGATTACCTCCGCTTTAGCCATCGTGGTGAATATTATAATGGCCGTCCAACTAACCCATGGACATTCGCATCATCATTACAATCCAGCCGATGCGGGTCGTCAGCCCCGAACAACAATTAGGGATTCAAAGGAGACCCTCATAAGCACCTCACGACAACATGCGCTGGAACATAGTCACACACATAAGCAATCTTTACTCGGCACTTCCGTGTCCACCACCCAGTATGCCGTCCAACCACCCACCGAGAATATCAATGTGCGTGCGGCGGTGATCCATGTCATTGGTGATATAATTCAGAGTGTGGGCGTTTTCGTGGCTGCCCTCATCATCTTCTTTCAGCCCCAATTGGCTTATGTCGATTCCATATGCACATTTATCTTCTCCATCATTGTACTTGTGGTGACGTTTCGCATACTGCGCGATGTTCTTATGGTGCTCATGGAAGCTACTCCCGACTATATGGATTATGAGGCGGTACAGCGCACATTTCTTCGCATCGAGGGTGTGGAGCATGTGCATAATCTAAGAATTTGGGCCATAAGCATCAATAAGGTAGCTCTATCCGCACATTTGGCTATCCATAAAGATGCCGATCCTCAGGAGATACTGGAAGAAGCCACCAGGTTAATACACAAGCACTATCATTTCTTTGAGACGACCATACAAATTGAGGAATATACACCGGGAATGGAAAATTGTGCGCAATGTACACCACCAATAGGCAGAGGTTCTAAAGTGGTTTCGCAAGTAGATAGCCAGACGGCGATGGCCATGGAAGAGGGAGCGGGTGGTCGGGATAAGCAAATTACTGTGGAGAATGTGGATAAGAAAATTAAAAATGACAATAAAATTAATTGAAATTGTACAATAAATTTTATTTTGTATGTAGGGTGGTACTATTTGAACAAGGCAGCAGTAGGTCAGCAGCATTTTTCTCTACTCTCTCGGTATGCCACCTTATTCTCCAGTTTTACTACTTTTTGTCCAATGAAACTTAACTTTACCATGTCGAAAGTGTTTAGTCCATATTTTCTCCTATTAAAACGCTTAAAAGTTCTCGAGTCCTCACCGCCTCACCCTTCCCTGGACAGCTGTCAATTGCCTTTTACCATGTCTGCTGTCAACTTAACGGCATTTTAAGTGCCTCCCTTGCCGTCTCCATGGTGTCGGTGCTGTCGGACTCTCCAAGGCATTAAATCAAAAAATTTTAATTACTTACGAAAATTCTTCATTTATTTTTTATAGATGGTTGCCATTTTTCCCTACCTGGATACCGGTTGGTGCATTGCAACCAAATGGACGCGTCACATGGGCTTTTGTATTACCTACACATCGTTACTGATGAAAACCTGGCGGTAAGAGCATCTGGGTATTAATTGATATAGAAATTGCTAAATTTGTAATATTTTTGGAATAGCGTCTCGCTGACGTATCGCGTTAAATCGGCGCATAAAATTAAGCTCAATGATCAGCAATTGCTGCAGTGGATGGTACCAATTTTATTGGTAATGTTGATCTATTTGGGTACCTGGACCATTTCAGCCACGCCCAATGCGGAGGTGGTAAGTGCTGGATCAAGGTTTAATGTTTGATCCAATTAATTTCTGTATATTTTGGTAATGGCTACGATTTCATTTTGCTAAATACAGAAATTTTTTAACTTTATTTTGAACTGTTTTTGATTTTGTTTGAGTTTCTGTAACAAGAATTTTCATAATGAACTAATTATGTGAATAGATATAAGAAAAGAAAATGAATGTAATGGGATGTTACCATCAGCTCTGAAAGTTGGATTCTTTACTGGTTTCAATAGTGATTCAGACCCCCCATATACCAGATATTATTTAAACTATGAATTTAAAATTTGGTGTTTAGATGAGTAATAGGAGTTTGAATCTTTTCTGGTTCCAGTTCGGTTAAGAGCCAAAAGCGTATACATATTTTTAGTACAAAATCTGCGAAGGAAACCATGGATGACCCCACCATTTGTTTTGCAAACATAATTCGCGATCTATCGAAGAAAATGTGTTTTTATTATAATTTTTCCAGAAGTTTGCAACGCATAGAAAGATTCACTTCCGACCCAGACCAGAGTAGATACAGCTGTGTCCGTCTGTCCGGTTATAAACCACAAATATTGAGATATCGGATTCAAGAAACTTAATTTTTTGACCATAATACAAAAACATGATCCTGAAAAATCAACTTATTAATAAAAGCATCAAAGATTCTTCACCAAGTTTATAAAGAGCTAAAAAATAAAGAATAAGTGATAATTAAATATTGATCGACGTCTTTGCTTCATTTAAAGGAATTCAAAGATTGCATATAGATTCTAATGTCTTAAAGGATTCGGTGAGCTATCATTGTAAGCACCAAAAATGGAAACGTTTGTTGCACTACTAGCTGTTCCTGCTACCAGTGGCGTAGATAGCTTTTTGCAATGGGGGATGATAAATTTCAGATTTTGTTTAATTCTTTTCCACTTTTATTTATTGTTATCGGTAATAATCTAGTATTTCGGTCTTCTATCAAAAAATTAAATTAAAAGTCCGCGAATTATAAAGAAAAAATTCAAAGAAATTTTGGTTTTCATCAATTAAAAGAATTTCAAAATATGCAGGATTTGTATTTTATTCTATTTTTATCCCAGCACTACAAGTACAAATTAGACTTATATTAATGCAGGTTTTGTATGATACAAAAGTATGTATAAGCTTTTTGTCAAATGTCAAATAAATATTTAATCGACTTACTCCAAGAATATAAGTTAATTGCCATAGCTCAAAAATTAGTTTGGTGGACCGCAAACTATCAAGAATTAGGTTGCCTTCACATTGTTCGACACATTAGACATTATATTCTAGTAGGCCTGCATTTCCCCATGAAATTCTATTAATTTGACAAGCTATTGAAATTTAAAACATTTCAAAAAGCTGGACTATTAGACTATCATGTCTCATGTGTCGAACAGTGTGAAGGCAGCCGTAACATGCAATAAAGTTGCGGCGGTCAGCCATGAGTTCAAAAAACGTTTAAAGTGCGGGGCAGACTAAGTGGTCATAAAGAAGGAAATTCACACCCACTCAAAACAAGGATCTCAAGTGATGTAACGAGCGAACTGCCACATTTGACCGCAGAAAAGAGCAATATTTTAAATATTTTACAAATAAAGTTTAAACAAGCGAATTAAAAAAAAAAAAACAAATTTTCAACAAATGTTGTCCATGAGGTAAACAATTTTGAGGTAAAGTATGCGAAAAAAGCGTCGCAGTAAAAAAATGCTTTTTAAATCGACAGGTTTTAAAATTATTTATTCACAGTCCGCTCAATCAATACACATTAAACTCGTGATAAGTTCCCACAGCCAAATAATTTGCCCATATTTTAATAAAAGTTTGGCTCAAATAGGCAAAATGAGATAACTCTTCGGCCATATTTGATCAACTTATTTACGTATGAAATAATAGTTTTAGATTTAAGTCATGCTAAATCTGCAATCAAGGCAATTTAGCCAAGATTTCTTTGAAATTTGGACAAATTATTTGCCTGTGGGACCTTAGCTTTTAACATAGGAATAGTAAATTAATTTTATTGTTAAAGCACCCTTCGCAGAACGACGGAAAATCACTATTTTTGTATAAAACCTGAATTTTTCCAATTTCCTTTAAAAAGAAACCATGTATGTGCAAACCTAGTACCCTTCGATTTTTTTTTGCATAAAAATTTTTTAGAACTCCCGATATATCGAAGGAAATTTTTAACAAGTTTCTCAGAGAAGGTAGGAATTAGTATTCCTTACTATAACATTAACTTATTTATTTAATTATTTCTTTTACAAAATTAAGTCAAGTTTAAAGATTTTTTGCTCTTTTCATCTTCGATTTCGTCCCCTGGAATTCCGATTTGTAAACTCAATGGGGGGGATTGATCATTTTAATTCCCCCCTATCTACGCCACTGCCTGCAACACAAGTATC
Source organism: Lordiphosa stackelbergi (assembly GCA_018904235.1). NCBI lineage: Eukaryota > Metazoa > Arthropoda > Insecta > Diptera > Drosophilidae > Lordiphosa > Lordiphosa stackelbergi. Next base: position 25,378 of record JAEIFU010001249.1, read on the forward strand.
GGCCAAGTTTTTCTTCAGTCAGTTAAATTTGTCTTATCCATAATTAACATAAACAAAGCTTATATAGAAAATATCAATAGTTGACTAATGTTGTTACAATTTAGATCAGTGGTGCCCAAAATGCCAAAAGCCTGTCCCATGGGATAGGAACTCATAATGCTGCCGGCGTCGCAGCAGACACACGCATACAGAGAGATAATACGTGTGTTCTATCAATAGCACCCCAGCCAGCAATTTAGCAAACGTTATGCAAGCCAAGCTTAAAGTAAGATTGCTTTTGCAAGCGTTGTTGTATGGCATCCTAAGACATTTACAAAACACTTGCTAAAGTAAGCTATTTGCGCATGTCGTTTCAGCGACCGAGAGAAATTTCGTGCTCGCTCTCTCGCAAAACTTCTGATCTTTTCGTGCTACGCAGCTGCAACTGGCAAGGCAGACAGAAAAAAGGTAACCTTGAGCGAAGGCAAGGAAAAAAATGTGTATCTCATTTTCGTTGTCTTTCTTGGAGAGCGAACAAGTGAAAATTTTTCTTTAAAAAGTAAATTCATGCTTAAATTTATTTAATCTCAGTTGCAATAATATTAGGAAAAAATTAAAAAAGCATAATATATGCGATTGTCAACATCAAGTGCATGCATTCGAGCCTTCACTGTCGCCACTGCCATTCGTCGTAAGTAACAATGCTTACTTGCAGTTTAAAGTTAACTGTTAACATTTATATTAAAATTCTATTACAGAGACTTTCACTCTCATATTGAGAAAAGAAGAGGACTTTGTATTTCCCCTTAAAGCAGGGAAAACGCTAATTTAATTTAATTTTAATTTTTAAATAATACAAATAACCAACCAGAATACCCACAAAATAAATGTTTAAAGCGCTTTCTTTTTTTTTTTTTTAACCGTATTTCCTGGAGCTTTTTTTTTTTTAAAGATGAGTTTTTCTTCTCTCACAGAGCATATTTTCGTTTGCTTGTTAAGGTTTACTTCGTGTTTTGCTGCTACGCACACAAGCGCAAAGTTTGATAATGTGAGTTTGGGCACCACTGAATTAGATTCATGTTTTCTGAATTAGTAAAATCTAAATTATTTCTAAACCCCGTTTAGAACCCGAACCTAGGTTCACCGACCTTTTAAACCAGCTCTGTGAACCCGAACCCAAAAAATTCACGGGTTCAAACCGCGGAGTGATCCTCCCCTGATTTAAGCGGGTTTAATCAAATCAAAAACTTTCGAAATCGACACCCAAATCCTTATCTTTCTTTGCTTTTGAAGCCATATTAACTTGAAATTTTTTCAAAAGGGCAAAAATGGACAGACAAAATTAGCAACACGTTAATCTATAAATTTTTGTAAGCAATTTGTCGTTTTTAGTCAGTCTGCAGCAAAAAAGTAGATTTTCACCATAAAAATACACCAACAACACAGCAAAATAAACGGTATCAGCAAATCAGAATATAAAACAAATATTTTGCATGCAAGTACGAATATTTTCCACATTTTCACAAATTTTTTCTCTCGCCAGTATTGAACCGACAATTTCGTATGTTGACCATAGGACCGGACCGATCGGTCGAAAAATGTTTTTATTTAAATTTTATCGTTCTTAAACTTAGTGATTATTAATTTGATATAAGCAGGTTCGAGATATTTAGTCGAAGTCGAATGACTATCGGTCGGAAAATGGGTTTCAGTTGAAACAAATTTATGATTTTGATACTAACAGCAATTTTAAAAGCTAATATTTCAAAATCGGTACACTAGACAAATGCGGTTAAAATTTATAGAGCAGTGGTAGAACTCTTTTAAATGTGTGTACAGTAAATGGTACGTAAAATGGCGTTGCAGGCCCTCGTATTAGCATCGAGAAATCAAGGCTTCTACGCTAACTCAAACAGCAAGTTTTGGAAACTTTGTGCCAGAATAAAGATATAGATTTATAACACAGTTTAACAAATATTGGGCTCTAGCGGACCGGGGTGTGAAATATTTAAATACTGTTTGACGGAGGTTTTCAAGCTGGATGCAAGTCAATTTTCCAAATTTCTCTAGCAAGTAGTGAAGGAATCAAGGATCACAGTTGTTTAAAATGCCTAAAAGCAATTTTTAAAATTTTTTAAAAGGGAAGGGAAATTTTTAGAGGGAACTGGTTTCTGTTTTTTTTTTTTCTTTCTTTAGTTCATTTTCGCCTCGGGCGTAACGTATTCCTTCTCTCTATTACATACTTTTGCACAAACTTAATATACTCTGTGTACCCTTGGTACATTGTATAAATAACGCTAGTAACAAGGGGAGTTAAGCGCTCTAATAGCCTTCTTAGAGCGCTTGGGGTTTTGGTGGGATCGTTAAATGCAGAACATTTTAAAGATCGTCAAAGATTAATTGAAAAACTATTTTAAATATGACCCGAAAAGTTGGCTATATACATTTTCCAAGCCTATATTACTGATCAGGGATTAAGCAGTTCTGCTGAATTAGCTAAAAGTTTTATCAAATACATTATTAAATTTGAATTTTTCCAAAGCTTATCTCAAAACAGCAAGAAAATAGCTTGAAACTTTGTATTTCTCAATCATAAAAGCGATGATTAATAGTTTGCAGTATTTCAAAACCATAATTTGGTAAAGGTATGGGAAATCTAATTGCAATATTTTGATCTTATGTGTGGAATTTGAAACAAAATGCCATTCAAAACTCCTCTTGAAATTTGAATTTTTTTCTGAAATTACACATGAGTTGATCTGAAATTTCAAAATATAAAAGGAAAAGTAAAAATGAAATGTAACAGAAAATTTTTTTTAAATTTCATAGTCCTAAAACGAACTTGGTTCAAATTTGGAAATTCCGCTTAAGAGTTCTTGTTACTTTTAGTTTCCTGTAGAAGTTTTAGCTTTCTAGCTCTTACTTAGAATTAGAACTTATGTGCTTATTTATTATTTTCAGCTTTTAGTTTTAGGATTAAGTGCCTACTTTCTGATACCTAAATTTTCTCCTCTCCTCTCTCCAGATTCCTCATATTTGTATGCTTGGAAACTCTTTCAACTCTATTTTTCTAAATTTTTAAATAAAGATATTTTTTAATTTAATAATCTTTTGCTATCTTCTCCTTCTGTAGATCTACGATCAGAGTCGCTTGAAATTTAAACAATGCTCGTACAACTGGTGGGATCATAGTTTGGCCATTGGTGAGGTGTTCTTCCTGGCCTGGGGCATACGTGTGTGCTATAATGTGCGAAATGCGGAAAGTCTGTACAATGAGGCTCGCTTGATATCCTATGCCATCTACAACATAGCAATTGTGAATATAGCCATGGTGGCTTTCCAGTAAGTCGCATGCAAACACATAATTGAATTATAACAGTTGACACAACAGACTTTGGGTAATCCAACATGCCGGGGCACGCGTCGGCCCAAGTAAGAGCAGGGGGGAGTCCCCCAGCGCAGGCTCTTTTAATTAAATTCCTTTGCTTTGTGCACGTTCTCGTTTGCCTTGTAATCCTTTTTTTGTAGTTGTCTTGTTTACATAGACATTCCCGGTTAAGCTTGATGGGTCGCAAGTGTTGTTCGTGCGGGTTGCCAAATTGAAAAGTGTTCATAATTAATGCAATTTTGTCTGCGGAAAACTTTTAGCCAAGAGAGGTTAGGACTCTAACACTCTATCTGTTTGCTTCTACTTTGCAGTGTCATGCTCTTTCCCAAATGCTGGACCCGATTACAAATATATGCTGGGATTTGTACGCACTCAACTGTCAACGACCACCACCATTGCCCTGGTCTTTGGGCCGAAAATAATACGCGTCTTTAAGGGACAAGGCGACAAGTGGGATCAAAAGGCCAAGGTTCGAAGTATTACAGCCTCCTTCTCGCTTAATGGTGTGGGTCTGGTGCCGGAAGAGTCACCCGATTTGTATCAGGAGAATGAGGAGCTTAAGGTTCACATGGAAAATTCTTTTATCTTCATTTTAATAATATTTTTGCCTTACAGGAACAAGTCCAGAAGCTGGCCCATCAAATTGAGTTTATGAAGACTGTGCACATGCAGATGAACAATCGGCATTTGAAACCGAAACCGGGTGGCTATTTTACCATCACATCGACCTCATTCCAGGCACCCTATAGCAAGAACACGGTATCTACAGCACAAACGCAAACGGGCAAAGATGAGTCCTGCGGGTAAGGCAAACAAAATAGAGAAACCGTTAGATTTTGCAACAGCTTGATCCCTGATCATTGATAAAATATTTGATTTGATTTTAATCGAACTACTAAATGCCAGTTTTATGGCTCCCCTAATTGGATTTACTTAAAGCTAATCAGCGTTCTGGTTTCTCTGCTAAATAAGCCCTTTATTTTATTTTATATTAATTCATAAATTGTTTAAAGTTTTCAAAGGGTCACTAAAACAATCACATTCTTCCCTAACTAAAAACAAAATAAATTTTATGATCCGAGCTTAATAGAAATTTAGCTGTCCAAAAACTTAAAAGCGGTTTAAAAATCAGTTCTAGGTTTGGACTACCAATCGATAAAAACGTTTATCTATTTTTTTATGAAGAAAACTTTTTATTAATTTTTAAAAAAATCTTGACTTTTGTGTTTTTGCCGTAAGCCAACATTGATTTACTACTACTAAATTGTTTCAAAAAAAATTTATTTACTGAATTACAACTCTTATTAAATCTAATCGATTTCAAACTATTTAACTTGAATCTTAAAAAAATTTTTTTTTTTTTTTGGAAGCTTAACAGAAATCTGTTTTCGAAGGTGTGGAATGCGAATTCAGTCTTGCACAATAGATTTTTGTGAGGAGTAGATTGTTTCACACCCAATTGATGTATTTTATCAAGGCTGCAAACCTGTACAATTTTACTGAATGTTCGGTCCAAACCCTTGTAAAGTCTAAGTTTCGGCTCGTGGACAGGTTCCTGTTCTTATCGAACCTAAAGATTTGGTTCGAGTCTTGGTTTATAGATTCTTAGATGGTTGACAGATTTTTGTTAAAAATTTTAATATGCTTTTGTTGAGGTGTACACAGTATAACAAGCTTTTCAGAACGTCAAGCTGTACTCCAATGGACCACGTTTATTATTGTTATCATTCATTAGAAATTGGAAGAAATTGTCGTCTTTAAACTTGACTTATGCTTAATTTTCTTCTTGAAATTGCAATTTGCCGATTTTGCATATGATATCTAAGAAGCATTTTGTATTAGATTTCCCCCGTCAAAATATTGAGGAATTTTCACTCAAGTAAAAATGAATGTGTTCTGTGTTCTGTTTTAGTTTCGGTTAGTTACAAGCTTAAAAGGTTAACTTCATAGTCCATAGAATTAGTACAACTTAGTCATAGTAGAGGGACCCAAAAAACCCGAAACGAACCTTTTCTTCGGGGTTCGGTTAAGCACCGTTTTGCAGCCTTGTAGTTTTGCTGGACATTTTTTTATTTTGTGGCTTCTCAGGCCAAGTTTCCATGCCAAGTTATAATAGCGAGCAACATGTCCAAGTAATAAAATGTTCTTAACTTCGGTCCAAATCTCATCTGTGAGACCAAGTACCAATGCACCCAAAAAAAAACTACTGTATGGTGCGGATTTCGGTGCACAATGTGCACCTAACATATCCCAATGACATTATTTTCCAGTGAAGAACTCGAAAAATTTATTTGATTTTTTCAAAATATGACCCCAACTTAATCCCAAAAGAGGTTTTATTTGAAAAGGCATTAATTAATAAAAAGCTCGAAGTTGGTTTAGAAGAAAACAGACAGAACGACAGCAAAAAATAAAATAACTTACTGTTTTTAAGGGGGATTCTAGATGATATCGTCCCAAAAGAATTTTTTGAAATTCAAAATTTGTCAAAAAAAAATCACAAAATTTTTCGAGGATCAGACCAGAATGACATCTATACTTATTATCAGGGCTGCAAACCGGTTTGGAGTTGAACCGCTCCGGAGTAGGAGACTTCGGAATTTTTGGGAAGTCCGAACCGAACCCGAACCGGAGCAGAACAATTTTTTCTTCCCGAATCTAAACCAAAGCAATAAAAAGGTTTAAAGGGTTGGGTTCAAAAAAGATGTTCTATTACATTACCATGCAAATTTTCTGATAAAGGTGAAAAGCAATCTTTAAGCTTTAAAGTTTTGGAAAAAACGATCTAGGTAAAGAACTTAAAAATGTCGAATAATTAGTTGTTGCTGCATCATAAGTATTAGTATAGCGCAATTGTTTTAACTCACATATTTCAGTATAATATTTCAGTAATAATTATTATAATTTCATTATAATGAAAGATTGCTGGAAGACACACTAATGATTAATTTTTACAGTGCGTTAACTGAGGGGAGTTAGTTTGCCCACTAAATCAGAAAGGCTCAAAGGGGTGCTTGCCCATACACAAAGTCTTCTGTCCACTTGTGCTGCCTTTGGAACTCCCAAACAATCATACAACTGACAACTAGGAGAAGATAGGCAAAGCCTGCTGATGATAAGACCGAGATGTTCTTGACACAGCTGTACAGTCTACCATTCTCTTTTGTGTGTGTGTGTGTCTTGTTTTAAAAGGTTTGAACAAATATAAATTATAAAATATAGACTGACCGTTTCTGTCAGAAATGAGTCAGCTATTTGCTCTCACTTACGCTCTCTGATTGCGTTTGTGAATATGTCCGTCTCGCTCTAAACACTGTGATTTCATATGCGGAATTTCCTATCGAAGGAACTTAATACAGACTAAAACAATAATTCGGCGAGTGGCAAGGCGCTGCCAACTTACTTTTAGTGCCTTTCCAGCCCTCCCGGTGTGACCGTGGCGCAAATGCCCAAATTTAAAATCAATCAACATGAGACAACCGATTGCACAAAAACCACCTAGTTGCAAAATCTATGTGGATTTCAATTTGAGCAAAAACAGGATCATGAGAAAACGGCCCTAACACTCGCTTAACACTGCTCAATATTAAGCAGGGTAAATTTCATTTTTAATACTCCATGACTTATTGACCGTTCAATGATCCAAGCTCGAAAGTTATATTATCAAGCATCACTTTTGTTTGATTCAATTTACATACATGTTTTCTGAACAAAATTATTCCCAACCCCGGTTCGAACCCGAACCCAGGTTTAGCGACCTTCTGAACCCGCTCCGTGAACCCGAACCCAAAAAATTTCGCGGGTTCGAACCCCGGAGTGAACCCCTGTCGATTTTTATGAGGTTTACAGCCCTGCTTATTATAACCCCGGTTTTTTGTTTTAATTTCACACAGCCTAAAGACGAGAAAACGTGGCTCTTACGAGTTGATGATATAAGATGTCATCAGAACAATTTTTCTAATATGAGCTTTTCAGCTTAATCATTGCACTATCTCAGCAATTTATTAGAGTATTTTGGACATAGCTCAGACTTCTCAAATAACAGCGCACAGAACAACAAAATTAAAAATTAGATTATTCGGAATAGAGTGGTTTCTTTTAAACTGTATTCACCCTTGCAAAGGGTATTATAATTTTTCCCAGAAGTTTGCAAAGCACAGAAATCTTCATTTCTGACCCTATAAACTATGTATATATATTCTTTATCGGGGCGACGAGCTGAGTCCATTGAGCTTTGTCAGTCCGTCTGTCTGTCCCTCTGTTTCTAGGCAAACTAGTCTCTCAGTTTTAAAGCTATCGAGATGAAACTTTTCACAGAGTCTTCTCTTTACTGCACGCTGTTAATATGTCGAAAGCGACCGAATCGGATGACTATATCTTATAGCTGTTATAGGAACTATCGGTCGAAAAATGGGTCTTAGTGAGAAAAACTGTTTTGTTTTAATTTTATGCTTTCATACAGATTTGCAAGTTTTGGTTGGTTCAAAGTTAGTATCCCCCAACCCGACCAATACTTATATTACATGCTTTTTAATAGTTTTGCAAAATTTGGTAAAAATCGGATGACTTTATCTTATAGCTCTTAGGAACCATCTGTCGGAAAATGAGTTTTAGTTAGAAAAACTCAAAACAATTAGCTTGGCTTTCTCGTTTTAATTTGTAATTATAATGTTATTCCTAGAAAAATTTCCTCAACTCTCAAAACTTTTACCTAGGTTCGAAGTTCTTTGACGATAGAGTGGGTCAGATCTTAAAGTTTATTTACTTATGCTTTACTTAAGCGTTTTTTATGCTTTGTAGTCTAAGCTATTTTTTTTGGTAAATCATTCAATAAACTTTTGAAACCGAAATATAAAATTTAACAGATCTTTAGAGATATTGATCCTCTCGCACCATATTTTCCAATTAGTCTTCAGAACTGATTTCTATAAATAAAACTGGATATTAAATTTCTATATTTCTTTTTTGCAGTGCCACGCCCTCGAAATGCAAATCGCCCAAGGGCAAAGTCTGACGCGGTCAACGAAGTGTTAAAGATTGCTCAATAGAAGTTGTTAATAGGCAACTGAATGGACAGTCGACAGTTGTAGAGGATGCAATTGATTTTAGTTTCTACCAAGCAGAGCCAGAGATAATGACCAAGGAAGAAGGAGACGAACCAATCGAAGTGCAGGAGCAAGATGAGGTCGCTTTACTTCAACAATTTCGACGCTTTTTTGCCCCATTGCTAGATGAGAGCCTGCAATTGTATTACCAACTCAATGAGCAGGATTTCAATGATGACGAGGATGAGGAGGTGAAGCATGTACGCATACATCGCACTGTGGCAGAGATCAATGAGCTGACCAGCAGCGAAGAGGAAACAATGATGACACAAGTCAACTCTTCGCCCACAGAAGAGCGGGATGATGAGCTGGAATTGCTATCCACTTCAAGCAGCTCACTATATGCCATACACACACCGTCACCGGCTCAACCAAGTGGTTTACTTTTGTCACCCCAACGACTAATGGAGTCGCCAGGCAGTGAACCACAAACGATCACCGAGCAAGTGCAGCTACATAATCCTCCCAATCAGCTCATGGCAATGATGATGTTGGAGGATGAGCCGAGTAGTAGTCATAATAATAACACCTCATGTTCGCTGAGTTCGACATTAACAGATAGCAAGACTTTGGATGGTCGCACACCGATTGTGGTGTGAATTAGGATGGGATGGGAATCTCTCTGTCTCTCTCTCTCTTTCTGTTGGTTTCTATCTCGCTCACTCTGCTTGACAAGTGATTTGGTTTACACAGTCTGAAGCTGTCGTCACACGAACGGGTTTTCAGCGAAGGAATTTGATTACCCACGATATTTCACCTATAAAAAACTATTCAATTTCATTAATTTTGACAAAATAAAAGTTTAGGCTTATCCTACTGATTCCAAAACTGAGCTGGTTCCAATTTTACTGCAAGTTAAAAAGCCATCGGTGAAAAACCTTTCGTTTGAAGACAGCTTTAGCTTAAAAACAACAACCACATGAACAACAGCTTAATGTTTAATCTAGACTTAAAAAAAATTGTTGTGTGTCATTTGATCTGTCTCTCAAGAACTCGTTTCATTTCCATTTCATGTTTTGTGGACAAAGCGTTTCTGTATAATCGCTAAGTTTAGCTTCTTAAACATACAACCATATCAAATATTTTATTTTCATTTTCCATACAACATTTTCCTAGCATTTCGATTTAACAAATTGAGCAAATATTTTTCACTTCGTTCGGATTGTCAAGACAAACTTGTAAAAAAAAATATAACAACTTAGAAAAACTTGGAAAAGCTCCAAGGAACTGACCAAGGGTCAATTCAACATCTTGTAGACCGGGCTCCTAGAGTCCAGGCTCTTAGAAAATGTATAATCATTTCTCTCACGCACCTAGCTAAAAATCAATCAATCACATTTTTTTGCTTTCTCTCAGTGCACCCTCACTCACTCACCAATTTATTTTGCTTTGTAGTTCGCAATTCTTAGTTATAATTCTCGTACATTTAACTATATCTATTCATACGATCTGTAAGGTTAGCAAAGAGTCGATTTTAGCGTAAAAGGTAAACCCACTTACATTAACAGAAATTTGGAGTTTTAGCAAACATTTTTAACTGTAAGCTGTTAACGGGCGCAGTAAATGGAAATTTTCGAAGAAAAATAATAACATTAATTATACAACTAAGTTAACGTTAACTTACCGAACATTATACAAACAATGATCGAACGGAATCAAAAATAAATGTTATAAAACCTAAAGAATATATTAAGGAAGATTTATTATTCAAGGTAAGAAGGTGTTGAAATTATTTTTTTAAAAGGGAAGTAGCTGCCGGAGACACCCTGCACCTTGAAAATGCACTTATTTTGCCCAAAATTGGACTTGGTTGACATGTGGATTCAACAGGACGGTGTCACATGCCGCACGTCACGTAAAAGAGTTTGGTGAGCAATTAATCTCAACTTTTGGATCAGTCCATTGGCTGCCAAGATCAGTCCATCTGCCCACTGGACTCTTTTTTGTGGCGCTTCGTAAAGTCTCTCCACCATCTAGTTGAGGAAGAAGTCTGGAGACTTATATTATTATTTATTATCCTTATTTTGTTCCCTTTTTATTATTTTTTTAGGACTGGCTTTAATTTAATTTCACAGTAGTATATATGGGTATTTCCATGATGTCGAACGCGACAGTCGTACGCCCATATATAGATTACATATAAATATGAAGGCTTAGCATTTTTGTCGTTGGCCTTTAATCTAAATTTTACAATTTGCATATTTGAAAAATAGAGATAAGCTATCTTCTTGGTTGGCCATCGCAACCGTATGACCGTCTCGGTCGCTGCAACTAATGCCCGCCAGTCGCTTCTGCTCCGTGCGAGCTGGGACCAGTTTTTCTGATTTATTGTTCTTTAGCCTTTGTACACCCAAAAATAAAATAAATTTCGCAAAACCGCTGAAAATAACCTAAAATTGAGCCGATTTGACCTCAAAATGGCGCCAAAGGCATCTTATCCTAACTTTAAGATGGCTAATGACCTTAAGTTTTAAGGTCATTTTAACCTTGATATAAGACAAAGACTGACTGATTTTTTAGGACTATTTTCCAAAAATGTGAGGTCAAATCTCTGACCACAATTTATATCGACAACAAAGATAGATGGTGGTGACATTATTAGTGTTAATTAAACTCTTCTTTCTGAAAAACATAAAAAACTTATATTTTAAAACCCGACCTTGCTGGGATTTTTAAAGCTATCAGATGTTAAAGACCGCTTGGCGCAAACGGTAGAGCGCCGCATTAAGACGTGGAAGTCGTGAGTTCGAGTCCCAGTGCAAGCGTAAATTTTGTTTTTTGTTTGTTTTTTTTGGTATTTTTTTACAATTAGTTAATTTCAAAACAATGTACTTAATTCCCCAACCGATTGTACCAAGCTGCACTTCAGCATTAACAGTTACTACAGTACTACTTTGCACAACCTAAGTGCATTTTTAGAAAAAGAGACTCTTTGTTAAAAAGCTAAAAAAAAAAGAGAAAGGCAAAGCTAACTTCGTCTGTACCGAAGTTTTAATACACTTGAAATAGCTTGTCCCAACGGTTAGCGACTTCGACCAAACTTCGCAAATCAGCTTAAAAACATTCAATATTACCCATGACCGTGTTTGAGAGCGATAATATTGAGAACAAAACAGTTTTTCTCACTAAAACCCATTTTCCGAACGAACATTTGTATGGCAACTACAAGAAGTAGTCATCCGATCCGGTCGGTTCCGACATATTAGCAGTGTGCTACAAAAAGAAGACTCAGAGCAAAGTTTCAGCTCGATAGCTCCAAAACTGAGGGACTTGTTCGCGTAGAAACAGACAGACGGACGGACAAAGCTTAATCGACTCAGCTCGTCATGCTGATCAAGAATATAGATACTTTATGTGGTTGGAGATGATTCCTTCTATGCGTTACAAACTTCTGGGCAAAATTATAATACACTTTTCAAGTGTATAAAAACAACATAAAATACAAAAACAATTTACGCATGAAGTGGTGGGACTCGAACTCACTCAAATATGTATATGTATTTCTTTTACAAAACTGGCTGAAAGTTTACCTTTAAGGTCACATTCTGGCCGATTAGGTAAAAAATCACCTTAAAAGTTTATTATAAGGAAATTTTTTTAGGAACTGCTTAACCTTAATAGTAGGTTACTCTTTTTTTTTAGTGTATGGCTGAACAGACTTTCTGTTGGTTCGGTGGGTCTATCACAATGTTGTCGATTGGCTACGCTACTTCTCTAGAGACAGGATCATGTTCTTCATCGCCTCCCAGCAGGTTGAAAAGTAACTTCTCCATTTGTCAAGTGCCACTTGCGGAGTTCGACCTCTGCAAGATGTCAGCGTTGAATATTTTCAGCTCATACCAGCAATTGACGGGCCAAGATCGACCTGTCAAAAAAATCCGAGAATATACAACGTTTTATGATTATTTCAGTTTATCAAGAAGATTTAATAGTTGAGAATTAAAGACGGGTAAACGTCGGTCAATCGATTTAAAGAAATTTTAACATTTTCGGATCAAACGAACCAAAAATCTCGAAATTTAAAAAAAATATGGTTAGATTATCTTGAAGATTTGATATGGAATATAACGGAAATTTAAGTTTATTTCTAAGCAGTGTTTTAAATGAAACTGAAGAAGCGAAGAAATGTGGCAGTGCCACTATATTTCACCCAAAAATAACTAATTCTTGTCTCTTATATATTTTTCTATGTAGATAGATTTGTTTACATACAGATTTCCAATATGTTTGGTCAACAATGAACCTCAAAGGAATTATTGATTATGTTATATTTCTGTTATTTTTATTTGGAAAATATATTCCCCTGCCATATCAATCCGATATTTGTCCTATAAACAAAACCTTGGAAATCAATTTCATGAAAAAGTGTGGTGTGAACAACAGGAGCCTGTTGGTTTGGCCGACTTCCGTTATGTTGAAGTCAGTTTGAATCGAATCTTTAAAAAAATGTTGAAGTTGTTTCTAGGAAACCCAATAAAATCTGTATCAATTCCGATTTGCCCTTCATTATAACTCACATTTACTTACATTTTTCCATTTTATATATTTTTGGTCAAACTTTCTAACCAAATTCTCACCATGCCCGCTTGTTGTCCTGGCGCCCAGCGACCACGTGAAGAGCAGTTTCCACGCGAGGAATCCATGTCGCTCGACCAAATACTGGACGAAGATTTCGAGTGTATGCGTCGTATGGCTCAGGGAATATGTCAGACCTTGGGTCGTCCCAAGGATCGGGAGATATGCCGCAGCACACTCGAGGAGTTGGCCAAATTCAATCAAGTGCAGGACGTGCGCGTTAAAGAAAATGTGCACAAATTTATGATATTCTATTTAAAAGTCTTGAGATGGACGCAAAGGCATCAGCCCTTGGCGCTGTACCAACAATGGGTATGGGTGAGTCATAGAAAGGACAAAAGTTGGTAATATCCAAATGATTTGTTTTAGTATGGCAATTCCTTTCGTGGTGTTAGTTCATTGCCTGCAGATGAAGGTTCACTGGGTGAATTGCGCGTTTGGCTAGAGGAGGGCAAATCTTATATGGCCATGAAAACGTTTGAAGATGGTTCGACGCTTATATACACGGCTGTGGCCAAGGATCCCAATAAGGGTTGGGCGGATAATGGTCTCAAAGCCTTGACTCAACGTCAAGATGGTTGCCCTTTAAGAGATGAGGAGAATAAATAAATAGTTGATCTTTTTATATTTGAAAACAGGAGATTCCAAGTGTACAACTTTCTAGCTTAGGCTACGATATACGAATTGTGGACGGAGTGTGTGTTAAATGCTAAGGGAGCAGTGTGAAAAGGCACTTTGTTAAGTCAATACAAATGTTTCTTCTAGCTGTAAATGATTTTTGAGGCAACTGCCATTAGCAGGAAACCCAAGAGCAAGTGCAAGGATTTGTGCAATTGCAGCAGGCCATTGGAGCCATTACAGCTATCGCTGGAGCAATAGCATTCCTCCCAGTAAACGCCATTCTCATAGACGCCCCAATTACAGACGCCAGTCACACCTGTATCCGAGACGGAGGCGCAACGACGTATCACCTGACGCCAACGGCCATCCCCTGTTTAAGTAAAGAGATTTAAAAACTGTTCAAACTTTTGCACATTTTACTTACAAATGAAACCTCTGGGACCCTGTTGAACCACCTTCATGCAAAAGGATCCAGGCATGTGGCTTTCATCACTATTGCATTCTATCGAAATGTGCTCGGTGCGATTGAATCTTTTGTATGCTCCACAGCTGTCATAGCCCTTGCGATCCTGATCCGAAGAGCACTGATAACGGTGGGCAGCAATAATAACGGCGAGGGTTCCGATGCTACAACATCTACAACAACAACATTTATAAAAAAAAATCTTCATGAAATATTTGTACACTGAGAGAATTTTTTTATTTTTTTTTTTTTATATGCAACCAAGAATACAAATTAAATTAATCTTTTTTTAAGCTTTAGACTAAGACTTATTTACTAATTTTTCGAAATCAATTTCTTCTTCAGACAGAGCTATTCGCAGCAAGTTTAAAAGATTAATATCTGTTAGTTTATTCCTGTATTCATTTTTTATGTGTTTAAGATGGGAAAAAGCAGCTTCACACACATAAGTGCTTGCAAAACTTGCTTCTAATTTAAGCATTGATCTTTTTAAAATGGGGTACTTATCGTAAGGAACTTTTTTCCAAAACGCAACACCTAAGTCATTAAGTGCAAGCAACTCGTAATCAGATTGCAAATCACACAACTCCAGTTGAAATTCGGAAACTTGTTCTTCAATAACTAATTCTTTCGGTCTTAAAAAAACATTTATTAGCTTCCTAACTTCCTGAAAATCTTGAAAACGTGTGTCAAATACTTCTTCCATTCGTTGCACATACACAGAATATTTCTCAAACTTTAATGATGGATGTTGAGTCGATAGCTCGAGGCAACAAGGAAAGTGATTTAAACGATTTTCGCTCAAGTCTCTTTGCAAAATGGTCAATTTTTTTTTTAAAGCCATCAATTGATGACAACATAGTCACCACAGACTGCTTTGGTTGTTGAAGTTGCAAATTTAATGAATTTAGCATCCTTGTAAAATCCGTAAGGAACGCTAATTCTGAGAGGAACTTCAAATCTTCCAGCTGGATTTGTAGAGCATCAGAATTTTTCACACTTTGTTTCAAAAAGATAAGAATTTCTTTTCGAAGGCAAAAGAATCTGTAAAGACAATTTCCCTTGCTAAGCCAACGAACTTGTGTAAACATAATTAAGTCTCCATATTCTGCTTGGAGCTCAAATAAGAGGAGCCGAAATTTTCGGTGAGTTAAAGCGTTGTGACCCCCTCTGATTTTATTAATAACCTTAACTACAGTTCCCATCGTCTCATTAAAGTCTAATAATTTTGCACATAGCGATTCTTGGTGTATTAAGCAATGGTAGAATGGAACATCTATGTTTTTCTGTTTGAACTGTCCTTTAAGTCCAATGATATGCCCTAACATACTACGAGCTCCGTCAGTGCAAATGGCGCACAGCTTCTCAAATCCACCTATTTCATTAAGCGTTAACTCAATAGCTAGGAAGATATCATTTCCTGTGGTTGTGTTATGTAGTGGAACTAAATTAAGCAAATCCTCTTCAACGTTAAAGTTCTTATCAATATACTTAACAAAAATAACCAACTGAGCCACATCGTTTAAGTCCGTGCTCTCATCAACAGCCAAAGAAAAATACTCGCATCCCTTAATATTACTTAATAATTTTTCCTTAATTTGTAGACTGATTGCATGTACTCTTCGCGTAACAGTTCTACGGGAAAGTGAAGTCTTTGATACGAGGTCAATAATTTCGTCTCCCTTCTCGTTAAAGCACTTGAGCATATCAATGCATATCGACTTTATAAGTTCTCCATCTTGAAGAGGTTTTTGGGCTTTAGCAAGTTTATAGCTAGCAACGTAGGAAGCACGCAAAACACTCTTCTCAATGTTTGCTTCTTGTTTCAATAAATCTGGAACAATCGATGATTTTAATTGAATTATCAACTCCTTCCTTGCATTTCCAATAAATCCGCTATGGGTATCCTTATGTCTGGTGAGGTAGTGCCGTTTTATATTATATTCCCTTTCAGTTGCAATGAGTTGTTTACAAATAAGGCATTGATGCTTTTGAAGTTCATGGTTTTTAGTAGAAAAATAATCATATTCCCAGTTTTGGTGAAGTTGATGAGTTGCCATTTTGATTTATTTTAATTTGAAACCTAAAAAATATATTTATTCCAATTTTTGGTAACCAATAGTAAATAATCTCTTTTCTTACTTACACAACTATTCTATGAATATGCTTGTATGAAGTTCACATCAAATCTAGCTTCGCGCAACTTTACTATTTTTTTTTCTTCAAGTGTACACACAAGTTGTTTGCGCATTGTTTTTTCGTTCTTTGCTTTGAACACATTCCCGCGTAACGGTAAACGAATTGCGTAAAGTCATAAATTTTTCCAACTGAAAACCAGATGGCGCCACTTTTCCATAACCTATGCTTCTCAAACTGTGTTCATTTTATCTTATCGTTATCGACTATCGCCTTTCGATACCTTTTGTGTTTTGGGCGTGTTTGCATTTTTTTTATTAATTAAAATTAATTCAAACAATCTTAAATCTAAAATCATCTAAAAATGCAGACTTTAGATAAATGCCTGCTAGCTGTGCTTATGTTGTTCTGTTTGCTGACAACAGGTAAGCAAGTCAGCCTCAGCTGCTGCGTCTGCGTAGTGAAGAAAGCTGTGCTAACACAAAACATTTTTCAGCCCAAGCCATCAAATGTTGGGACTGTCGCAGCGACAACGATCCCAAATGCGGTGATCCCTTCGACAATAGCACCCTGGCCATTACGGACTGTCAACAGGCCCAAGAGCTGGAGCATCTGCCGGGCGTGCGTCCCACCATGTGCCGCAAAATACGCCAAAAGGTGCACGGGGAGTGGCGTTATTTCCGCAGTTGCGCCTACATGGGTGAACCGGGCATCGAGGGCGATGAACGCTTCTGTCTGATGCGCACCGGCAGCTATAACATTTTCATGGAATATTGCACCTGCAATAGCAAGGATGGCTGTAATGCAGCGGGACAGCTTCGCCTGGGGTGGATGGCCCTGCTGGGGGGCACACTCATGGCAGGCCTGGTGGCACATATCTTGACACCTTAGTTTAAGTCTCCATTGATGTGGTGAAATTTGTCAAGTGCCTTAAACTCGAATGAATCTTTAAATGCAACTTAATCCAATATGGAAACCACGATTTCCGTCCACTCTAAACTCATATAGACATGTCTCCGCCCCCCCTGCGTTAGGATAAGTTTCTTATTCCATATCAAATCTCTGTCTCTTACTTTTTTGTAAACATTTCTTGCTCAAAGAAAAAAACATTTACAAATTTATTTTTTGTAAACCAAAAGACATTTTAAAATTAAAATACAACTTAAATATATAAACAAACGACTTCTACAAAAAATGTTGGGATTCTACAAAAGCAGCTTCCAAATTATTGAAATGTAAACAGCTAAGAAAGCATTTTGTGTTCACACCGGAGGTCCTTAATAACTCTCAACACATACACTGCCATGCACTTGAATAGGGACAAGCATTTTATCGTGAATATACAACTATTTGACTGAAACAATCAAATTGAGTCAAAAGGCAAATTTTTTTAGCATTCAGTAATTCATTTTTATTGAATTAACAAATAAAAAATTTTTTAAATAAACGTAGTCTTTCTGTTAAAAATTTTTTCAACAAACTCTTCAAAAATGGCATATTTTTATCATGCACTTGAATAGGGACAAACGTGATTTTATCATTCTTTTATCTTTTATAAACATATAAACGTTTTAAATAGAAAAGAAAGAAAGGCGGTAAAGCACTAACTGATGTCGAAAAAGGCCAAAATAATGGCTTATAAGGAGTGAAATCTTACGTACAGGCAAATTGCTGAGAAAAATTGGAATAAGTTAAAGTGTTGTATGCAATTTTCTTGAAAACCCATCAAATTATGGGAATAACATGAAAGACCGCACCAAAAAAAACATTTTCACGTGCCGCAGAGCAGCGGTGTAAATATGAAACTTTTTGAACAATTCGCTGCTCTGCAGTACGTGAAAATGATTTTTGGGGCGGTCTTTCATATTATTTCCATAATTTGATGGGTTTTTAAGAAAATTGAATACAACACTTTAACTTATTCCAATTTTTTGTATCAATTTGCTTGTACGTAAGAATTCACTTCTTTAAAACCATTATTTTGCTTTTTTCTTCATCAGTTAGTGCTTTACCGTCCACCACAGTATTTTTTTCTACTTAAAACGTTTATATGTTGACAAAAGATCATCTTCATTGCCCGGAGTTTTACTCAGAATGATGAAATCACATTTGTCCCTATTCAAGTGCATGATAAAAATATGCCATTTTTGAAGAGCTCGTTGAAAAAAAATTTTTTAACAGAAGACAACGTTTATTTAAAAATTTTTTTTTTGTTAATTCAATAAAGACTGAATTACTGAATGCTAAAAAATATTTGCCTTTTGATTCAATTTGATTGTTTCAGTCAAATAGTTGTATATTCGCGATAAAATGCTTGTCCCTATTCAAGTGCATGGCAGTGTATTTTCAAAGTGTTTCTCGCTGAAAGAAACACAAAAATCATAAGCAATTTCGGTTTCTCACTGAGTTTAATTTTTGTTTTATTTGTGTTTTCTGTTAAAGGCCTGATTCAAGATGACATAAATTTTTATTTCGGCACAATACTTCATTCATTCAGTAGAAACACTTTTGAACTGTTTTGAAATCTGAATACTATAGCAAAGCAGTCTTATTTGAGCGAAGTATTGTGCCAAAATAAGAATTTTTGTCACCTGGAATCAGGCCTATAGGCCTAAACTCAGATAAGATAAATTTTTAGTTTGGTACGATATTTCACATGAATAGAAACAATTTTGTACAGCTTTGAATTCTGAATACGTTTGAAAAGGCTTCTTATTTGTATGAAATTGATTCTATTCATGTGAAATATCGTACCAAACTAAAAATTTATCTCATCTGAGTATACCCCTTAAGCTCCGTACGGAGAACTACGAAAAATTCGTTTCGATACAGTACTTCATATAATTAGAAACACATTGGCTTTGCTTTGATGCTCATGTGCTGTTAGAAATTGTTTCTATTTATGTGAAATACTGTATCGAAACGAATTTTTCGTCGTTCTCGGTACGGGGCTTTAACCGAAAATTGTTGAGAGAAAAATATAACTGTTTTTCAATAACACTTTGAAAATAATATATGTTCAAAGTGTTTTTGATAACAGTTATAGTATAACAGAAAAACGAAAGTAAATAAAGATAAGTGGAATTTCCTATTAGTTATGTAATGATAATTTACTTTGTAGATGTGATTCGAAACAATGTTTTATACCAGCGGTGGACACGAAATTTAATTGTGAGAGTAGTCCAACAACAAAAACAGTAAAAAACCAACCTTATTAGATAAAATCGAGTCGGCAAACGAGACACACACTGCATATGATTTAATTTGCTAACATCTGCTTCAGTGCCAAGCGTGTCTCGATCGCGCACACTGTACCTGCTGCGCCCAGCTGGAGCCGTGCGTGCAATAAGCATGCATTTTGTTGTTTCAACATACTATTTTGTAAGGCAGTTAAACTTTTTGCGACGTATGCTTGCGCGTGTCGGCGCCTCAATGCGAGACAATTTTCTTAAGCTTCAGAGTGACGCCTGTTGCCAAATAAATAGCTCTTAGATCAGTGGAAGCATGGTCATCCATGGTATATATCGCGGTTTGGTATTGTCGTAATCATATTTTTGTAGTTATGTGATGTCATTTGTGGTCTTAAAAAGCATTTTTTAAGTGTTTTGTGGTTTTATTCCCATGGTCCATGGAGGTCTTTTATCTGTAAATTGAGCTTATGCATTGCATCCTTGCATGATTTTCCACTTGGTTGAGAGTAGAGTGTATTTGGCGTCATTACTATTTTTGGTCTTCTTTGTTATTTTTCATTAAAGATTAAAAGACTTGTCATATGCAGAAAGTGGCTTGAAACAATCTTTATAATTTTGACTATATTTTTTACCATTAGTCATGCATGGTATTTATCGCGGATGAGTATTATCATTATCACGGCTTTATAGTTATGTGATATATTAAGGTGTGATATATAAAACTCGCATTTCTGCGTGAATTCGCATTTCTTCGGGGTGTGAGCGCCATTTTTTAATGACTGAATCCCTACAAAAATTTGAATTTAAATGGTTTTAACTAAATTAAAGTGGTGCAACAGAATCGGGTCTCAAGGTATTTATATGCCGCTCACGTTAGCCAGCCGCTTTGCCAGTGTTAACAGAATTCACAGGAAGACAGGAACATGAGTCACAATATACGCCCCCATTAGTCTGCTTTATCAAGAAGAAAATTGCTAAACCATTTATAACAATATCTCAAGGTGGTCATACCTATACATATGAGTCTCCATAAACGGCTCTCGAATATAATTTTGATTCGTTCCATGACTTGCCCTCAAAACATACAAACCAGAGATGCAATTCAGTCATGAATTTTGACTTTGAATTAGTGACTTTGACTTGTAGAATTAGAGAGAAACTGTAGTAACGCTCTGAGAAATAAGCCACCTGTCATTTACGCTCTCTAGATACTTTTGGGTCAGCTGTTCGCTCTCACTTACGCTCTCTGGATAAATTTTGAAATGTGGCCGTCTCGCTATTACCACTGCAATTTCCTACTGGCACTACAAAAAATATATTTTTGGGCACTATCGTTTAGCACCAGCAAAAAGTGCCTGCTCGGGCGCCATGTTAATTCTTGGAACAAATTTAAAGAACCATTTTTTTTTGTGTTTGACTTAGCGAAAAGGCTAAAGATTGGAGTGGCTGCTGCGCTTAAGAAAAATAAGTCCGTAGTCTTTATTCTTGAAAAAAATAAAATTTATTTAAAAATAAGGGTGATTTGATTTTTTAAGAGCTATAGAAAAGTTAAAAAAAAAACACAAAATTCAAAAAAATGCATGAAATCTTTATTTGAATCGATAGTACGGTCCATATAATTTAATGCTTGAAGATTATTTCATGCAAATGTTGACCGTGACTGCGCCTTAAATGGTCCATCCGCTTAGTCCAATTTTGGCATACTCTTTCCAACATTTCGGCCGGTATCTCACGAATAAATGCTTCAATGTTGTCTTCCAATGCGTCAATTGAAGCGGACTTGTCTGTATAGACATGAGCTTTAACATAGCCCCACAAAAAATAGTCTAAGTCGTTAAATCGCACGATCTAGGCGGCCAATTGACCGGTCCCGAACGTGAAATAAAAGGTTCACCGAACTCGCCTCTCAATAAGTCTATTGTTGCGCGTGCTGTGTGGCATGTGGCACCGTCTTGTTGAAACCACATGTCATGCAAGTCAAGCTCTTGCATTTTGGGCATATCATCTCACAGTAGCGCTCACCATTCACAGTTACGTTACGATTCGCATCATCTTTGAAGAAGTACGGTCCAATGATGCCACCAGCCCATAAACCGCACCAAACTGTGACTTTTTCTGGATGCATTGGTAGCTCTTGCAATGCTTCTGGCTGATATTCACTCCAAAATCGACAATTCTGCTTATTTACGTACCCATTGAGCCAAAAATGAGCTTCGTCGCTGAACACAATTTTTCGGTAAAAAAGTGGATCTTCGGCCAACTTTCCAAGAGCCCATTCACCAAAATTCTACGTTGCGGTAGGTCGTTCGGCTTCAATTCTTGCACCAGCTGTATTTTGAAAGGCTTCACACCTAAATCCTTCCGCAAAATTTTCCACGTTGTTGAGTAACAGAGGCCCAATTGCTGCGAACGGCGACGAATCGATAATAGATGGTCATCATTAACACTGGCCGATACAGCTGCGATATTTTCTTCAGTTCGCACTCTACGTAAGCGTGTTGGTGGTTTAATGTCCAACAATGTAAATTTGGTGCGAAATTTAGTCACAATAGCCCGAATAGCCGCTTCAGTGGGCTGACCATAATCCATTAAACTGACCATAAAATAGGAGAAGCGCGAATAACTTTCTTAACAGAGCACGCATTTTGATGATAAAATTCAATACTTTGCAATGGTTAAATTATAGAACAAACTGAAGATGTTTGACAGTGAAACAAAACACAAAACGTGCGTGAGCTGTTTAAACCAGTGTTGCCAAAAAGATAATAGCTAAAAAATCACAACCCTTTATAAGTGCGTATGAGAGAAAGCGACTTAACATATTTTTACATTGGTTCAATTCATTTTCTTTTCTACTCCAAGTGTATGACAACTTATTCTAGCTTAGCAGAATTAACCAAACAGAGAGATAGACACATTTTCCGTTTCTTCTTTTTGGGGAATGTTCTCAAAGACCAGCGGTGGGCACGCCCAAATTCAATTTCGTTCCCAACGCTGGTGTATACCCTTTTAGTTCACACGGTTTCCTTCCTTAGGATCTAGTAATGGAATCTTTTATTGACACTTCACAAACAAGTGAGAAAGTCGTTTAAGCCCCACTGTAATATATTCTGCACCCGCACTATCAGATGAATCTTAACAGATAATAATATTCATTTTATTCGATTGGTTAATAGATTTTTCAAACTAAACCATTTGCTACAGGCCATTCTGTTTGTCGGGCATTTATTGGCGCCATCTCTTCATTTAGTTCAACATATGCACTAAATCTACAAATTTTGTTGCATTTTTGTGAGGACTGTAGGCAAAATTACAGCCTGTTGAATTCGAAATTTAAGATTAAAATTTATTGGAGGAAAACTAAATTTCCACCCCAAATGTATTTTTCACAGGAGTTTAAAAAAGGCTATCAGGTTGCCTTAATTTAGCATTGGATTAACAAAGTATTTATTGAAATTTAAATAAATTTTAACTATTGCAAACAAAAACAGAATATTTTTAAGGCAAACAAAATACATATCACAGAACTATTCATTCATATGATATTAAATCCATTTGGGCTTAATTATTGTGTCAAAGCCATTTCTGTTTCTGTCACGTTCGAATCGCTTCCTATTTTGGAAACCGAATTTCACTTGCTGTTATTTATTTGGCACCTAGTTAAAGTAAATAACGACTTGAAAATTCGTTTTATTTTGACTTTGTTTTTAATTTTTATTCTTTTACGTTCGACATAAAGAAAATGCCCATCCAAAACGCCATCTCGAGAATAACATGTATATATATATAGCATTTTAGCCTAATTAGGGAACTTTTGGGCCAGATTCGATCAAAAATACATTACGTATGGACCCATAATTTTAGTTTTGTGTCCTGCCAAATCTATATTCTTGGCTATTTAACCAAATTTTCATCAAAAATTGTGCAAATTATTTGCCTGTGCGACCTTAAATTATTTGCCTGTGAGTTTTTGAAATATTTGAAAAATATATGAGTTAATTTTCAGCACACTTTTTTAATAGTTACAAAATGCAGAAATCACTGAATGCGTTTTACAGTGATGACAGTGTAGATGGTTCCTACAAATTATACATTGCAGCATGCTAGTTCAATTCGCTGAACTAGTTCAGCGTACTCGCTGCTAAGTTCCACTTGTGCTTTCTTCCTTCCATTCTTGTTCTTCTCTTTTGTCCGTGTGTGTTGTCGCTCGATAGCTATTTTTAATTTGTCTGTTTCGCGTTTAAAAAGTGAATTTAAAAATCTTAAAATGTTACCAAATCCAAGTTTAATGTTCGTTTAAGTGTTTGTTTATTGAGGACATGTTTTTTAACAAACTATTGTTGTGTTAATGTAAGCCTTAAGTCTTGTGCTCGTTTGCTCGTTTGTTTTTGCACATTTTTGTTCGTAATTTTTGTGGTTGAAAAAAAAAATACTTGACTAAAACAAAATGGATGTCAATAATCAGAATCAAGATGTTTTCGTGGATGTTATTGGCGATTTCATCGATAACTACCAACGAGTGCGCAGCCATTTGTGGTAAGTTAGTGCCTTCTCTTTCACTCTTTCATTGAGCCAGTTTTATTAAAACCAAAAAAATAAAAAACAATGACAATTTACAAATTACACATGGCTTAATTAATTGTTAAATATTTTCTCACAAAACCGTTTGCAAGGCGCACATGGCCAGCAGAGCCGCCACACTCAAGGTGACCAAACGCATGGCTCCCGATGCATTGCACAGATCACCCTTGCAGGTGTAACAAGTCTCCACTTGGCGACTGTGCGTAACGGTACATTCGTTGTCCTTCTGTCCAATCGACTCGAAATGGCAATCACGTGAGACAATTACACCGGCACGATCTGAAATGGAGAAGAATTTAAGTTGGGGATTAAATGTACAGTTAGGGGGGATGATGGGATAAAAATGTTTAGCTTTCCTATAAATTGATTGAGAGCCAACTAATATGAGAACTTAGAAGCGTGTAATACAGAGTTCCATAGCCATAGCCCCTGAGGCTCGAACATTCTTCACAATTCACACCGAATGCCTGCCAAAGTCATGTTTCACTGTGTGTTAGAGAGAGACAAAGTCACATTTTCGCGCTTTCTCTTTTTGGGGAACCCTGGTGTAATAACAAATTAATTTCTTGAGCTAATTTTCTGCCTACCGAAAAGACCAAAAAAAAAAAAGAAATATACAGGCCTGTTCCCGTTTCCAAATTTGATTAATCGGAATTGGTAAGAGTTGTGATTTCTAAAAGACGAACTTCTAGAGATTCTCGAGCACAGTGTTCCAATCTCCAAAACAGAAACTCCCAAAACTCCTTATTTGATGTAAATGAAAACGAAGTTTTTTCTTATATTTTCTCAATATTTAAGTCCATTCTCCACCAAATATTCAAAATACATAAAAATTGGCGCATTAGGACCCCCAATCCCGCCTAAAGAGGGCGCCACTTTGCAAAATCTCTATAACAAAACATTAGTGAACCAACCTTCGAATTCCCGGGCACCATTGGAATTCGGGCGTATTGTTGGAATCTTTTTGTCGTCAAGAGGGTCGAATGAAGGTAAATGGGATTTTGAAGTTAAAAGCAGTATATTAATCGGAATAGAAAACGGAAACAGACCTGATAGACAACTTCGTTGTACGGAGGTTCGTAATAAAGAAATTCGACTGTAGTTGTTATATGACTCTTCTTAAAGTTTAAGTGAACTGAATTAATCCTGTATTGGTAACACACTTATATTTCCCACTAAGTACAAAAATATATTTAAAACTTTTATAAACCAACCTTCTTTTCAAAATTCCGAGAAGCTTTTCTAAAAAATCGGCATATCTCTGCAAAAGGTTGGTTCCAAAGTTAGAAACCTTTCGAAACGTAGGGTTTGAAATGAGAACTGGTTTCTCAATGCAACAAACTTCGTTTCATAGCTTTAGTTTTTCGTTTATTTTTTGCATGGCTGCAAACCTCTAAAATTTAGCAGAAGGTACGCTACGGGAGCTCGAATCCGTTGTAAAGTCTAAGATTCGGTTCGCGGACCGGTTCTCGGAACCTCTGTACCCAAGGTTTTGGTTCGAACCTCGGTACGAAAGAATAGTTTTGATTTATTAATACTTATTTTTTTAAATAATATTCTATTATATCAACTAGCACTTACCCGGCGTTCGTTGCTATGCCCTTATTTTTAATTTTGCGATTTGTTTGCCTGTTTGATATACAACTCGTATTTACCGTTGGACCGTTTATTCTACTCCTCTTATGTTTACCTGTTTATAAAAACATTATATATAATCTTTGGTCTTGTTAGTAATACGAAAACTTTGAAAATTTCATAGATATTTTAATTTAATTTTTATTATTTTTTTCTGCATGCGCTTTCGTAAACACTCAAATGAAAATTTGTCATATTTCGCGGTTCTTGGTCTACACCTGTTATCCACGCGTCTTCTATTGCCATTTATCCAGTCTTTATACATATTATTTGAGTATTTTTTTTTGCAAATTTCGTACTTTTTTCAATTTACCCGTCAATTTACCTTTTTTGACAATGTAAACTCAAATGAGAACGTTTTAAATTTAGTAATTTTTTTCTTATTTCACTTCTAATATATGCGGATACAATTACCATCTATACAATAATTTTAGGTCATATAAATTTTTTTGCAAATATCGGGGTTTTTTGACCATTAGATATACACATTTTAATTACCAACTCCTACATTGTCATCTAAACATTATGCGCTATAATAAATAGTCCTGTAATAAGCTTGAAAATTTCGCGGTTTTTTGGCCCATTAAAATAAAAGCTATATAGCATATGTTAAACTTTAGGTTATCAACTATCTGTGTGCTAAGTTTCATCATAATCCTTTCAGCAATTTATGCGTAAAAGCGCTATAATAAATAGTCTTTTAAAAATGTTGCAAATTTCGCGGTTTTTTGGACTATGCACAAACTTTACATATGACTTTTTTCTGATCGCCACTGTGAAAACTGTGAAAATTTCGTGAAGATCGGTTCAGCGGTTAAGACGCTTATAAGGACAAAATATACAAACATACTTTCACTTTTATAAATATGTATAGATGTATAGATAATGTAATTTTAGTTGTCAAATTCATTAGCTGACATTACAACATTTGAGAACTGCTTAGTTTAAGTCAATAAACATTATATCTTCTAGGAGCTGTTTATCTGTACTAGCTCTTAGATCACTTAAGTGTTGAAAAGGTCCGTTCAACTGATACCTAAGTTGCTGGAACAGCAAGAATAGCTAAGGCAATATTTTAAAAGTCCTCTTTTTCATACCTTTCCAAAAAGTTAAAATATTTGTCGATGTATGTACTCTTGGATTTTCAAGCAATCTATAACATCATTTACAGATTTGATATCTAATATTTATTTATGGATTTCTATTGCTTTCGCAATCAGACGTTGAGTCATTTAAAGTTGAATTTCGAAAACTCTCATTAAGAATTTGTTTTTGGAGCTTCGTCAGCTTTGTCAGAAGTTAAAAAAGCCAATATTGGTACTGAGCTTATAATATAAGAACATTTATCAAGGCACTTAGATAGTTATAAACAATGTTTTGCAAAAGATTTCAGAGAAAATTGCTTTGTTTTTAAGCGAAATATTGATCCATTTTTAAAGTTATATTTACAACGCGTTATTTTAGCTCTATACAGATTCAGCTTTATTTATCTAATGCATATTTACATTGCATTTTTCTCCCTCATTTCTAATCACCTTATTCAATCTACCTACGTATAATTGTTTGTTCAAGCGAAACAAAAAGGCAAATAGGCAGCTTGTTTCCTACACATTTCTGTTATAAATAACGTGCAAATTTTTACTCAATCTTTAATCAAAATGAGTTAAACATTTAAATAGTACACAGAGTCTTTTTTGTTTTTGTTTTTTTTTTTTGGCGAGACCCACGCAAAGCTTTATTTGAATTCCAAAAGCGAATTCAACCAGTTTGAATGCGTAATTTTAATATATTTTTATATCTTGTTGCCGTTCAGTCTCATATGTTAATTGACAGTTGGCCTCTCTTCCCTGTGTCTAATTGGTGACATCATGACTTCAAGGTGCGTGTGTGTTTTCATACTTACCGCTGGTGACCACCTTGTTGCATTTGGTCACAGGCTGCAATTGATCCATGGTATTCGGTTTGGCCGCATTATCACAGTCCACTTGACGTATATTCGAGCTGGCTTCAATTTTATCTAAGGCGCAGTTGGGATCGGTCAGAGATTTGCATTGATAACATTTGATGGCACTGGCTGAAAGACAAAGCGATATATATTTAGAGAGAGAGAGAGAGAGATAGAGTATAGTAGGTAGTATAGGTTGACTTTTCACATTGAAACGTGCTTAGCTCAATGTAACCTGTTTGCTTTTCGAGTCTCTTTCCATTATGTAACGCCCTCTTGCTGAAAACAAATTCTCTCGTTTGTATATAATTTGTTTGTGACGCTATGAAGTCAGCTTTTGGTATGGAAAAGTACGTGCACTTATTTTAGTACTTTTCTGAGCGTTCGTTTTATGCGACTGATTACAAATTGCTTAAAAAAATTGTTGACCGCCATTTATTTGGGTAAAGGTTAATCAACATATTTGTAGTTTATCAACATGAATTAGGAATTTATGAGGTCCCGGATGTCAAATTTTATGTTTTGGCTCAGTTTTAAATTGTTGTTTTTGTTACGCCCTTCCGTTTGGCGTCTTGTAATCTAAAAATAAGGGAAACTACCCACAAAGTGAGTATGTTTGACACTGACTCTAGGCAGGCAGAATATAATGCATCCAGCACTGACCAACGCTTATTTTGAGACGATTTCTAATCCTAGGCAATCCTATCCTTTCCAGCTGACATTTGAACAGTTTTTGAAATAGAGATTTCTTACTCTAAGTTTGTGCTCTTTCTAAAATTATAAATTTGGGGTTTCTACTACGCCTGGCCCTGTCCCATGCTGTTCTTCCGCTCAATTAAAGCTTATTTGAAATAGACAATGTTACAGAATTGTTTCAATAATACTGCAAATTTTAATTTATCAACTTCAGAAATTTTATTCTTAAGCTTAGTAGACACCTCAACAAAGCAACTGCCAAAACAAAAAACTCCATATAAGAATTATCTCTCACAAAACATAGGACTTTTTTGTCAAAGGTTTTGTGAGTTATTTTTATATGGAATTTTTGTTTTAGCAGTGTGTCTACTAAGCTTTAACGACCCAGTGAAAACAAGTCCAATTTTAGATTCTATAGTAATGTAGTAGTAAAATCGATTAGGACCAGAGCTCGCAAATAACCCTCAACACTTTTTCCAGTGGATCAGTTAACTGACACTGACCTTTTTCCATCCTCGTGTGTTATCTGTTTAGTATTTTTGGTTGAACAAAAGAGACTGTCTGTCAAGTAACAACTGAGCGAGCGCTCCCGAACATAATTGAATAAAATATGGCAACGATAAAAATGTATGTTTTTTGCATTCCAATAGATAGTTTAATAATAATGATTTTCTCCTACACAAACAGTGTGAAAAGTTTTTGTCACTGACTTTCGTCATTCCATAGATAAATAATAATCAAAAAATTTTTACCATTTTGGTTACAAATAAGTAAAGCAACAAAAAAAAATTGAGATGAATTCGAAGAGTTTGAAAGAACGTTGCACGTTTCATGAATTGCACCTTTTCTCACTCTCCCACTTTTCTTATCAGCAGAAATCATGTAGATTGACCGTTATGTTTGTTTTTTATGATATTCTTGTTGTTCGTAGAGCAATTTAAAACGAGTTTCTTGTAAAATCAAAGCAGCTTTTTTTATCATATTTAAAATAAATTGTTTATACTTTGCATCAATTTATTGAAAATGGTGTTGTGTGGCTGACCGAGAAGTGTTGTACTTCACGTACCATTTCCGAGGCTTGGTATTAGACAATCGCAGCTCAAGAGACCCGAAAAGTGACAAGTCCACAGTCGAAAAAATGATTAACGGACTCAGGTGCTCAACTGCTGCAATACTGCTAACGTAGACCTAGAGAACCTCTTTAAAGACACCATGTGAAAAAAGTGGTAAACCTGGCGCCGGAAACATAATGGTTTGGGGATGCTTTACATGGTGCCCAGTCGGACCCCTGAATTTAGTATATAGGCTCTCTATCTATATACTCTGCAAACCCATTTTCCCAATTTTATGGAGAAATATGTGCTTATCCCGAAAAGAAATTGTTTTTCAACAAGATGGTGATTCGAAGCACGTAGAAATGGATTGGGAAACAAAATGTTGAATTGATGGCGTGGCCAGCCACAAGACCCGACCTCAATCCGATTAAAAATTTTTGGCAATCGTGAAAAAGACGGCTCGGGCAGTACGAAGCAGCCCCAACCAGCATGGAAAACCTTTGAGATTGTGTAAATGCGGAATGGAATTGAATTCCAAGTGATGTTGTTGAAAATTTCGTATAGCGCATGCTTAAATCAAGTTATTTCTAATAACGGTCTATGGCAGTGGCCGGCAAAATGGACATGCTCATTTTGTCATTGTATTGTGTTTAGACACGCGAGAGCGTTCTCCTTTAACACTTGTTTGTTGTTGCAAAAGAGAAGAGCGCTCTCAGTTAGCACTTGCTTATTATTGAGCAGTGTAAGCTCGTATACTGTCGGTGTATCGACGCCACTGCTCTCGTATAGACAGAAAGTAGAAAAGTGTCGGACTCTGGTCTATAGACATAATATTGAAACTATTTTCGTTATTTAAGTTGCTTGAAACGTGTAAAAATGATTTTTTGCGGGTTATTTTTGTTTTTTCTTTCAAACTCTTTGAGTTCGTATCTCTAGGCCAAACGGTCAGTGAAAGACATAAGCAAAACAGCTGTTTGGTTGAGCGAAAAGAGCTATTGAGCAAAATAGAATTGATCCGGCCACCCTTAGCAACCAGGGGCCGAATTCGCTCGTGTTTTTATGCAAACGCGAGCCGAACTCATGATTGTGTGAATTGGTGAACACTGAACTGTAAGTAAAACGGCTATAGTCTGGAGAGAGCTCTCTTGTTCACCAACACACTGTTGATGCTGATCAAGAATATATATACTTTATAGGGTCGGAAAGGATTCCTTCTCCCTGTTACATACTTTTGCACAAACTTAATATACTCTATGTACCTTCAGCACAGAGTATATAAAGAACACGGAGGACGTAACCGAAGATAAGTCAGCGTGACCAGCGCCGATTAGTGAGTGCTGCAAGTAATTCATTAAAGACCGCTAATGCGTTAGCGGCTGAATGTGGTCTAAAAGTGTCTCGCTGGACAATTGCACGGTCTTTAAAGAAGGCTGAAAACAGTGTGAAAAAATTTAAGGTGGCTGCAAGGTTACTGGATCGCCATAAAGAAGCCCGGATGAATTTCGCCAGAGATAACATGGGAACGGACTAGACAAAAAAAAAGGAAGATTTTATAGAGCAATGCAAATATTAATTTATCTTTCTTGATCATTTCCTCGGATGAAAAAAAAATTAATTTGGAAGGTCCTGATGGGTTTTCACACTTTTAGAGGGATTTGAGAAAGGAACACCTGTACTTTTTTAAGAGAAATTTGGGAGGAGAATCATTGATGGTTTGGGCTGCGTTCTGCGAGTGTGGATGCTTGGAGCTGGCATTTCCAAGCACTCATATCAACTCAAGGGAGTACGAGGACATTTTGCAAAGTTATTTATTGCCTTTTCTTTGCGGTTGAATCCGATGGAGAACCTGTGGGCGCTGCTGATTCGAAGGATTTTTGCTCAAAGCACTAAGTAGAATTGCACTAAGGACCTAAAATTGGCAATACTTAAGGCATGGGAAGAACTTTCCCTTAGTGATTTAAAAAACCTCATAGACAGTATGCCGAATAGGATCTATGAGTTAATTACTGTTAAAGGAGGTTACACTCATTATTACAGTAAAGAATATATTAGTTAGTTTGACCTTGTTATTCACAAATCGAAAATGCAACACGGTTAATTTTTGCACTGAGAGTGTTTCTCATTTATTTTCTCTCATTTTTAACGCTCTTTCAAACGGTAATCGCAAGTTTTTCTACCTCTACTCTTTCTAAGCAAACACTCAAAAAACAAGGTGCGGCTATAGTATTGCTCCAGAGTTTATTATGAACAATATACAGGGTGTCCGGAAAAAAAATAAATTACTGAATATCTTAATAAACAAAAGCTGTGAAGTGGACGAACTTAAAAGAAGATAATGCATGGGAACGATTTATACTTAAACGAAAATTGAGCTAGGATAAAAGAACATCCTCGTCCAAATGTACTAGATTGTCAAAATTATCGTCTGGGCAATAGACTCCAACTTTGTTGCCAGGGTAAAATTTTTTTTTTTAGAAAATGTTGCTCTATAGATTTCAAATGAAAAACATGTGTAGTGATGTCAATCTTTATACTAATATAATGCTTTGAACTTGTTCTGGAAGAAACTTTTTGTCTGTATTCTTTTGACTGTGTTTATGTTTTATGGTCTAATAATTTCATTATTAATTTGACACTCTCTGGGTCTTGTGCTTGAGAGTCTAAGTCAGGATTCACACGACGAAGCAACCGTCATAAAGTTCCCCAAAAATTATTCGTTTGTTGAAAAAAGCTAAAGAGGTAATCTTCACACGAAATCTTTTAGAACATCATGAAGTTTTTTCAAAACGCTTTTTGAACTTATAAGTTTGAGTAGGCTAGAGAAAAACGCAAGCCGATGGTGTACCTTACCAGCATTGTTCAACAAGATTAGTTGTCTTCTACTAAACAAACATTTTTTTTGAAAAACTTCATAAAGTTTGTTTCCCGCCATGTAAATCCCGACTTAGTATTTAGATATAGAGCCATCTATAAAAAATCTGACGCTCAAAACTCACTGCTCATTTCATCAAAACTAGAGAGAGTATATAAAAAGTTATGTCTTGAAATATTCCTAACTCACATTACCCAAAGTCTTATATAGAAACTCTCAACTAATGTTGACGTTCCTACATCACTACCAAAATGTTCACTCAAATACACAAGGCCCTCAAAATCTAGTTTAGCATGTCTCTTGAATTTCGTTTTCTAATATCTGCTGCTGCTGCCTCCCCCAAAACTAGTTATCTTTCCATAACGCAATCTGCTTTTGTATTTTGCTTCAAAATTGTTTTTGTTTTTTGTTTTATATTTCTTTTTTATACACTCACCACAATGCATCATGCACAAGGCGATAAATAAGCCACCAAACACTTGTTTCAGCATATTGTCAAATATGTGATTTAGTTATTGGATAAATTTAAAAAAACAACAAAAGTCGTGGGTTCCGTACACTTGGACAGCTGTTGAACAACTGAAAATAAATAGCATTAGGCATTTTAGATTCACGTTTTGAGTCCGCCCAAGCTCAGCCGAAAGCTTTTTTCTGTAGTAAATTGTTTAAACAAAAATTGGCTTTTTTTCTGTTTGAGTGAAACTCAAAACAAGTTTATGTGTGTGTCGAACAGCGGCATGTACAATGAGGTCGTAAAAACTATTTTGTTTTGATCGTCAGCTTCGTAGGCGAGTGATCTCTTGTGGTGAGCTTTTGAGACTACAAATTAAGATTTAATTGAAAGTTGGCACAGTTTTTCTTCTGAGAATAAGTATGAGATTTCTGACAGAGAAACGAAAGATCAAACGTTCAAACGAAGGCACAGAAAAACATAGAAAGGGAAATGCATTGGGAACTATAGAATATAATTTATTGTCCAAAATTTTGTATTTTGCCGACGGTTGGTTTGTAAATCTTAGCCAGGTCCGTCTGCCTGTAAAAATCGCCGTCTCGGTTTAAAAGCACATAGAGACACAAATTTTTGAAATAATATTTGTTGTCCGAGCAAAAGCACCAAAGTTATGCACCAAACAATTTTTGCTAAAGAAAGAGGGGGGGGCCTATTTCAGAGTCAGCGTGCGCGCGCGCATGTGGATGTGTATGTGTTTCTCAATTGTACAGGGTATTTCGGAGTCGGGCCACTCGACTGCAACGCTCTTACTTGTTTATGTATATCTTTTTTATTAAATCAAACCGAAAATTTAGGTTCGGTACAGGTTCCGGTTCAGCTATTATTACAAAAATAGTTCGGCTCATTGTTCGGTTCACAGTAAAATCAAAGGTGGAATTCCGGGTTCGAACCGATTCGCCTTAAATCCGGTTCGCAGCCCTGATCCAATAACATAGTTTTCTGAAAAAAAAAACATGTAAGAGTTTTTGTCAACCGCGTTTATATACTCTGTACCTGAATTAAAATTGAATAAATTATGGTTAAGCTATAAGTTAGAGGTATACTAATGTAGGGAGCTGTTGAGAAAGGTTGAAAGTGAGGAAAATGTTGTATAATTTCTTGTACAGTTGCCTAAATACAGTTTTCCTTCCATTAATTTCGATAATCATCATTTGCTCTCAGCCACCAAAGTCATTGAACCTTTTCATTTGTAATCCTGAGTACTTTGTTGTGTCTCGCCTGCGCTTTTTTACTTTTCTCCTTGTTGATTGCTTATTTTGTTGCATGTTATTTGAGCTTTATCGACTCATTGAAATCTGCTTTCCTGTCTGTTGTCATAGAGAAGGTACATATTTATGTATGGTCGTGGGGGAAAAGGAAAAGATGCTTAATGAAAAAAGAGCAAATCCTTCTTAAAATATTTAAGCAGTTCAACAGCCTTTGCTTTATTTTGAAACATTCAAAAAGCTGAGCTGCTTTAATAGCTAATATTATTTTTAAACTGTTTTATGATTGAGCAGCTGAAGCTTTTACTGTACTTTTAGGTGAGTTGAGCTTGTTTCAATTGCGCAGCTTACTTAAATAAATAGCTTAGCTTGCATCAATCAATGTTAATTGTGAGAATTTTCGATCTTCTAAATATAGAAGTAGCTCGAAATGGCTTAAGCGACTATTTGTATCCATTACCTAGTGTTGTGGAAATCGCTTTCGATCCAAAAGATTTAGTCTAAAAATTAACTGTTTCTCATTTGATAATCATATACGAATTGATATTAGGCGATTATTATTTTTGCTTCCCTGCCCCCAAAAATAGTCCATATTTTTTGCTCTTGGTTGTGCATTTATTAGAAGCATTCAATTGATTCAGCGCTTTTAGTAAAAGCACAGCAAGCTCTCCTGAAAACAATTTCCGGCCTCAGCGGGTTCAGTTTATTGTTGAAATAAATTTGAATTGCATTGACAACCCGTCACTTTGTCAAATAATTACAATTATGCTACTTATTTGGCGTGAAGAGTTAGAGAGAGGGAGGGGTGGTTGGGGCGTGCGTTGGTTTTGCACAAAATGTTGTGGTTGATAATTTATAGAAAATCGTAAGCTGCTTTTCCTTTCTCCGGCTGGCCATCAGCAAAAAATTCTGATTGAAAATTTTTCTATTATATTTTGGCCAAAGATGAAGAGGAGTAAAGGGGTTCCAGGGTTTACACTTTTCGTCTTCTTATTTCTCTTGAGATGCTATTGCTTGGGTTTAGAATTCAATTATATGTGGGTAGCATAAAAGTTGAAGCATGGATAGATGGGAATGCAAAAAGGAAACCAGTATGCCAGATAGGTTTCTGTAATACCCAGTAACACAGGGGGTATATACATGTTTACGACAGTGGGTAAGGAATATATTGAAGTGGCCTTTCATCAGTTGTAAATCATAAACTATAATAGTTTGAAAGATATTATATTTGAGTATTTTAGTGAATCAATT
This sequence comes from Lordiphosa stackelbergi, assembly GCA_018904235.1. Classification (NCBI taxonomy): domain Eukaryota; kingdom Metazoa; phylum Arthropoda; class Insecta; order Diptera; family Drosophilidae; genus Lordiphosa; species Lordiphosa stackelbergi. The sequence continues at coordinate 60,587 of JAEIFU010001249.1, forward strand.
AGGAATCGTAATTGTTTAATGTTCCCGATTCCAAAAAGAAAATCTCAATTAGTTTTAATCGTTTCGTCCGAATTCTAAGAAATCACAACTTTCACCAATTCTGATCAATAAAATTCGGACGGGAAAGAGTGTGTAGTGGCAGCTTACCTTGACGTCCAGCTAGAGTGTGCCACGAAGGTCTGCTCTCGAAACTCCTCCCGCCTCAACTGTATCTGCTTATCAAGAGCTTCTTGACGAACAGAACCTTTGAGGTAGCACAGGACGGAGTGACATCCCAAACAAGAACCATTTGGGCTGGTGTACCGCAGGGTAGCGTGTTGGGCCCTACCCATGCCCAGAGCCTTTAGCATTCCGCTCGAAATTCCCAAAGACCTTCTTAACGCAACATTTGCTGACGACAGGGCCATACTTGCCCGCAACGCATATACTCAGACACAAATCCTTAGGTGCATTACGGGAGCTAAATGGTACCTGAGAACCAAAGGATATTGAAAATAAAACCTTGGAGTTCCTATGGTTGGAGATGTTTTAAATAAGCAGGCTGCCATATACCTTGACAAGCTATCACACCACCCCAACAAACTGGCTAAATAACTGCTAAGAAGACGCAGATTCTAAGGAGTACTTCAAAAAAGAAGGTTAAATGGGTCTTACCCAAGGACCTCAACTCACGGCGACTCTAGCAGAACCCCATTCACACTAAATTCTCACACTTTCTTACTAAATACTACATTAAAACATGTATACATTATCGATAAGTCCAAAAGGACACTGCCAAGTACTGTTAAAACCTAATACATACTACACACTAGTTTAAACGGCAAAAAATGGTAGCAGAAGGCTAGTTAATACATGATTCTTTTCTAGATAAAAAAAAATTGAGAAAAGCTAACTTCGGCTCGACCGCAGTTTATTTACCCTTGGAGCATAATATATGCTGCCAGTTTGTAATACGGCTTTACGATATATTCACCGATTTTAATCAAATTCTCCAAAATTGTGTTGAAACAGATAACATTTATATCTGGAAAGTAAAAAGACGCTATCATTGAAAACAAAAAAGTTTTTCGACCGATCGTTCCTATGGCAGCTGTATGCTATAGTGATCCGATCCGGCCGGTTCCGACAAATGTGCAGCGTATTTGTACCAAAACACTTCGTGCAAAGTTTGGTTACGATAGCTTTAAAACTGACGAAGGAGATAGCATAGAAACAGACGGACGGACGGACAGACGGACGGACAGACGGACGGACAGACGGACGGACAAACGGACATGGCTATATCAACTCAGCTCGTCATGCTGATCAAGAATATATATACCTTATGTGGTCGCAGATGCTTCCTCCTGTGCGTTACAAACATCGGGACAATTTCAATATACCCTCTCCAAGGGTATAAAAAATCGATATAGATATTTTGATGTGAATATGGGGAAGCTCTAGGTAGACGGACATACTTTTTGTGTAATAGCACTCTTCTCTCTTCTCGATGTCTCTAGTATAACAAATGACAACAAATTTTATAAATTTAAACATTAGGAGCCTCTCGCTCTATAACGTACTCTGTTTGTTTCTCTTTAATAGGTCGCCCTTCACAAAGTTCTGCAGTACGATATTACTATAGACGTCTAAGTCACTTGGAATAATCCCCTCTACAATACAGAAGGTTCTAAATCCACAGGTTATAAGCTATTTGTGATAATTAAAATTATCAAGAAAATGGTGAAGAAATTAATTCTTTTGACCCTGAGGCTCCTCCTGAACCACCTTATTCTATGAAGGTGGCTAGGGAAAAAGTGTGTCAGAGCACCTAGGAGAAAACAAGAAAACGAAATAGATTCATATGATAACAAACATTACCTCCTTTGGACTATAAGGCCGAACAATGGACCAGTGCTGCCAATTTAGCTATTTCACCGCTAGAACTAGCGGGTTGCAGTAGCGGGAATTATAGCTATTTTCCAATCAAAATTTGCGTAATTTTATTTTTTACAAAATAACTGGTAGCTTTATGTATTTTTTTGCTTTACGATGGAATTCTTAAATACTTTGTGGTATTTTTTCCATTTGAGTGAGAAAAAACATCGATAGGCCAAAAGTGCAATTAATTTGATCGTGCCAAAAAGCAACGGTCCTAGGTAACTCCCTTGTGGAACTCCGGATGTGACATAAATCTGCTTGGAGAGGGTGTTGTTAAGGGGGGACATCTAAGTAGAATTTTTTGAAAATCAAAAAATTTTCTTTTGCTTAAATAATGCTTTAGGGTCTTAAAAATAACATCCCAAAAAATTGAATTCGCCAAAAGTTTCTAAGTGTCAAAATTTTCCATTCTACGGCGAAGCCTCAGCGGACTATACCAAGCGCTTTTTATGCTAAAGGTCGCGCGCTGTGGGTATGGGAGAAAAATATAACAGCACTAAGTATTGAAGGGACTTTCCTCGTCAACAAAATTATTATATTATATTATTTAAACAAAAAAAAAAAAAAACGAGAAAGGCAAAGCTAACTTCGTCTGTACCGAAGTTTTCATACACTTGAAATAGCTTGTCTCAACGGTTAGCGACTTCTGACCAAACTTCGCAGATCAGCTTAAAAACATTACATATTACCCATGACCGTGTTTGAGAGCAGTAATATTGAGAACAAAACAGTTTTTCTTACTAAAACCATTTTCCGAACGAACATTTGTATGGCAGCTACAAGAAGTAGTCATCCGATCCGGTCGGTTCCGACATATTAGCAGCGTGCAGTAAAAAGAAGACTCTGTGCAAAGTTTCAGATCGATAGCTCCAAAACTGAGGGACTAGTTCGCGTAGAAACAGACAGACGGACAGACGGACGGACGGACAGACGGACGGACAAAGCTTAATCGACTCAGCTCGTCATGCTGATCAAGAATATATATACTTTATATGGTCGGAGATGATTCCTTCTATGCGTTGCAAACTTCTGGGCAAAATTATAATACACTTTTCAAGTGTATAAAAACAAAAAAGCAAAATTTATTTATTTAGAAGTCCATGCAATGGCTCCAAAATCGATGAATTCTGGCAAAAAAATTTTAGATATTGCTACCAATATTGCAACAAGTGTTTTGGTTCGAATATCGAAAAACCCTACGAGGATCGACAGCCATTGGTATTTTCGATTTACTGACAAAATTTCAGATCGATCGGTTAAGATTTGCTTGAGTTATGTGATAGGGTCTACGGTTTTGATACAAAAAAATCAAAAACCATTTCGAGAAAATGTATCACACTATAATACCTCATTCGCAAATTTTCCATTGACCCTTCCATTTGGCCAAAAAAAATTCTGAAAATCCACTTTTTTTTGAGCTACTTAGATGTTCCCCCTTAAATAAGACTTTCTGCGTGCGGTTTGTCAAGAACATTGAAAATTTTAGAAAGAGATTCTTGAGAACACAGCTAGGAACTTCGTCTGGACCAGAAGAAAAAGAAGTTTTTACGAGTTTAAGATTTTCCAACACGGTGCTTTCATCAACGACTGGCATGAAAATGCCTGAGTTCAAGTTTTATAAACATAAGAAGAGCAGGTTGTTTGGAAAATATCAGCGAATAAGTTGGATATATCAGCATCGTTGCATGCGGTGGTAGTATTATACCAAAGAGAGAGAGGAAAAGGAGAAGTTTCACGCTTAGAGTTCACAAATGAAAATAATTGCTTAGGGTTTTCTTTAAATTCGTTTTTACACCTATACAGGTCATTTTTATAGCATTCAGAATTGTGATTGAGAAAGTCTGACTGAGCGGCTAAGTATCGGGAATGATCGACTAGTTGCCTAGTCTTTTTATATTTTTTTATGCAGTCTGTTTTTCACATATTTGAGATTAGACAATCTGCGAGTGAACCAGAGTGGCCTGCGATGCTTCTAGCTTTTTTCAAAGGCTTGTTTAGCTTTTTGATGACCCGAAGAGTTGGCAGCACTGCAATGGGCATTAATATTTTATGAATACTGATGATGTGCTTTGAAATTTCCTGTGACACAGAATAATGATTCTATCATCGGCCTCTATGATTTGAGACTCTGCAAAGCCTAAGAATACAGCAAAGATGGGGAATGCACTTAATCATAAGCAAGAAGAAAAAAATGGAAAAAATGATGACAACAACTAACCATAAGGATAGAAAATTAGAAATAACGGCAATGTAGCAAAGTTCTTATTTATGTATGTAAGCAAAAAAAGTTTATGTTTTTGTATCGGTTTGTAATGAAAAAAAAAATTAATATATCCAAACTCCCTGAAGAAGGCGCGAAATGAAGTCGAAACGCGTAGGAGAAAAATTGCAATAAAATAAATGTCTTTTTATTGTGGTTGAACCAAAACGGTAAAAAATAGGTAAAACTCACAGAAATCAACCAAAATGGCCCAATAAAAAACTACACCCACGCTTCTATGCCATTCACAGTTTGTGGACCACGGGATTAGTTTACATACCCTTTACATTAACAAACATTTATGTGAATTCAATTCATGGTCACAATCTCTCAGAGTTCTTGCCTAGTTAATTACTTTGAAACCGAATTCGTGGCTCCAATTAAAAATTAGTCATTTGTTTTCATAACAAATGCTGTTAGCATTTTAAAATATAAAGCCCGAAAACATTTGGTTTTCCTTCCCTCCGTTACATTTGTTCAAGGGTATGCACTGTTTCGTTCACTCACTTCTTCATTCACTCCTTTGTCCGAATGCTTCATTGTTATCAACATTATATTATCAGGTTCGGTGCACTCTCTCAGGTTGTGTCCTGTCCTGCCTGTTGCCTTTCATTTTTGCAATATGATATTTATAGTTATTTTATACTTATTATATTTATACTGGTACAACAATTTGCTTTGCTGACCATCGACTTTTGTGTGTTTGTGTGTGGAATTGAAATTTGACTTGTTCTGCTCATGGTCCTAGATCCTGTCACTATTGTCATTTCATTTGGAAAACTTGCTCTAGCAGAAATGAGCAAATTTTCAATTTTGTCTCGGGCTTTGCATTTAATGGCGTGTTTTTGCTGTGACAAGAAAAAAAGTCAACAAAGCAAAACTAAAACTTAAGGAAATACAGACCATAAACAAAATGTTTAACCCAAAACACCCAACTAATCTGTTCAATAACTTGGAAAATCATTGCCAATAAATCAAAATGACTTGCAGGAAGCAGCACCAGACACACGCAGCACATACACACACACACACACAACAGACAGGATTCAATGGCTGTGAACTACTACCAGGCGACTTGAAGGTCCAAGGCAACTTTTCCAATTCAACACATGGGCGGCATAAATTATATTGTACGATTTTGCATTTTACGCAAAATCAGCCGAAATGCAAAAAGGCCAAAAGTTGACTTCAACTTTTGTATACCCTTAAAAACGGAATAAAACTGAAATGCAAATTTAAACCTTACCGAACCGAACCTTACCATCAGCTCACGGGACAGAGTTTTAAACATCTCATGAGTCTCATCTAAAGAAGTTCAAAACAAAGTGTGACCGCACAACAAAAAGTTCTGCTTAAAATTTTACCTAAAAACTCAAACTTTAGTAAAAGCGGACAATCGACTGGTCACACTTAAAATAGCCGTCTAAAAATATAAGTAGCCGGGCAAGTTCATTTGTAAGAACTTGTTGCATAATAAAAATTTCAAAAGTGCGTGATAATAGAATATCTTTTGACTTTTTTGTTAAACCCTTTTATGATTGTTCTGTGTTTCGTTTTGTGCTCAAACTTCATCCCAATTTCCTACGACCTTCTTTCCCTCCCACTTCAGTGTAAGTGTAATATCAATGACGGTTTTTCTGCTTTGGGCGATTTTTCCAAGATTATTTTCTTTCTAGGTTTTTAACGCAGCAGTTAACACATCATTTTTTCCGAGCAACGTTTAGCCCCATTATCTTTCACTTGCGATCAAATGAAGTGTGCAAAGTGCTGCCGCTGCTGCTGTTGTTGGTGCCATTGTTGTCTACCCCAAACAATTTTTGTGGGTATTAGACAAGGTTTCGGCACGAAATGAACTCGCTGCTTGCTGATGCTGCCGTCGCTGCTGTCCACGTTTAATGTCACTCGCAAAGTCGCAAATTGCTGTGCATGAGCTTTTTATGTTCATGCAAATGTCACCAACTGCAGCAAGCACTACTTTCCAATGGCCTCTCCTCTGCCTTGGACAACAGGAAAATACATACTATAAAATTTAAAACTAAAAAGTTTTTTCTATAAGGCTATAACTTCTTGGCCATATGGCATCTATAAGATATAGTCATCCGATACTGACCAAATTTTTGTGAGCTAGATTTATTTATTTAGAGGTAAGTTTAACAATGTTCAGTCAAACACGAATATTAAGAGTGAGTTATTTAAAATTAAGCCAATAGCGAACTCTGACCCGGTGGGACTAATTTATTGGCAAATGCCAGCTATGGTCCAACTCACAGCATAAGTGGTCAGAGTACACACTAGCCATGACATGAGGGTTTTAGTTGAGGAGTGACATTAAAGAGTTCTTTACGTCTAGTAGAGAGCTATCTATAGAAAATAGGTGATAGTACTCATTGTAAATAAGGCACAGGCAACGGAAGGGGTCTCGATGAGCATAGTTCGTTAGGCGGGGCGGTAGGTAGATGGGTATATAGTGTCGAGTAGCTCTTAGTGGCACTGACAAATTAATAAGGCTTAGGAGAGTAATGGAGTCAACCTCACCAGCCAGTAGTTTATGGATGAAAACCACAGCATGACTGATTCTTCTGGATTTAAGTGATGGGAGGTCTATCAGGCGTAATCTCTGTTCATAGGGTGGTAGGTGGATGGTGGTGTCCCAGTTTAGGCCACGAAGGGCAAAAATCAGAAACTGTTTCTGAACTGATTCGATTTGATCCTGGTAAATTTGGTAATGCGGGGACCAGAGACAAGAACAATATTCCAGGTTTGGTCTCACCAGTGAGGTGTAAAGGAGTTTGGTGGTGTAAGGGTCGTTGAAATCTTTGGACCATCTCTTAATAAATCCAAGGACGCTTTTAGCCTTGTTGCAAATCACAGAAATGTGACTGTTAAAGCTCAAATTGGGTTCAAATAATATACCCAAATCATCGACCTTGTATATGCGATGTAACGGTTCACCATTAATGGTGTATTCGAAGAGATACGGCTTGGTTCTGTGAAAAGTCATAATATTGCACTTAGCAATATTAAGGGGAAGACGATTCAGGCTGCACCAAGCACTCAGAGCGTTTAAGTCACTTTGTAATAGAAGTGGAGAAACTGGATCGTCAAATGACGCACATAGCTTGAGATCATCAGCGTACATAAGGGCTGTTGAATGGGAAAGAACTTGCGGGATGTCGTTAATGAAAAGGTTGAATAACAATGGGCCGAGATGACCAATTCTGTGGGACTCCAGAGGAACGATTTGCGATACAGCAGACTTAAAACGCACACGTTGGGACCGATTGGAAAAATATGATCTGATCCAGCGGAGGAAGTTGGGTGGGAGACTAACTGTTCATCCGGGATTACGTTGTTTTCATTACCGCTTGGGATTGATTTGATCCCGTATGGATTGTCTTTTTTTGAGTGTATTGTCCGTAAAGGAAGTCACAGTTAAAGCGAGACGGGCATATTCCCAAATGTACTTTGAGAGCGTATTATTCTATTCACTCCGGCGGAAGCTTCGAAAAATCTAAGAAAGTCGAAGCTGCAAGATTTTATTTTCATAGTAACAGCTGCCATCCGTTTTTGAAGCTGCGTGTTTGGTGTGAACGCATGCTGCAAAAGTTTGCAGCATAGACATTGCTGCGCCCAGTTTGAAAAGGCTATTAGTGACAGGGAAGAGCTGACTAATTTCTGACAGAAGCGGTGACGATTGCGCAACCGTTCAGTCTATATCAGCGTTAGTCAACGAGACCGAGCCAAAAAAGTGAAAGTGAATTGGCGTGCGAAAATAAAGCGCAGTGAACTAGCTTTGACCTGACCGCAGCGGCTAGTCAGCGACTGAAGAGCTGCTTACTATCTTAGCCTCGGCTTTGGCATGCGTTCGGCTCGTGTATGTGTAAATAGCGAAATATATTCGGCCTCGGGGGGCAACCGGAGACTATCGCTGGCAATTGTGCAAAAATTGACAACAGACAACGCCAAACTTTGTGTATGTGCTATAACGTTTATGCTAGCAGTATCACGCTTTTTAAAATGCGCCTGTTTATGCATCTTTATAAAAACCATGATATTTTTGCAGTGAGATTTTACTTATGAAAATTTTCAAATAAGGTGGCAGCACACTTGCACAATCAGCTGATGAATTGTATATAATAAATACAAATTGCAAGAAATTAAAATGAAAAGAACAAATAAGGAATGTTTTTTTTATTCAGCGGCATAGGCGAACATCAAAGTTTGTATTTAATATTTTGGATTGGAGAAAGCAGCGCACAAAAACCTTGAATTGTTGAATTGGGATATCCCAGGCAAAATGCAGAAAAATTTCTATGATCTTGTTGTCATGAGCGTGCATAGACGGCGTATAAGACATGCCTACTGTTTGACATATCCTATAAATATTATTAATAATATAATTAAAGAATCATTAAATATTTGCATTGAAAACGTTTAAACTGTTTTTACTTGGAGTCTAGCGACACATCGCGACGCCTGCTCATGGTAGCTACAGGAGCTGCATGGTATTCGCCTGAAGTTACGTCGGACACATCATTTCTTCGAATAGCTCGTTCAGCTCGTCAAAGGTTTCACATCTTTACACCACTACTACCACTAGTTCCGTTGTAGCCTTGTACCTTGCTCAGCGTTTCTGCTGTTGTTCTGTGGCTTCTATTTAAGTCCCTGCTGCATTGCAACTTACATTTGGTCCAAACGCAATTAACTAACAGAACAGCTGTTGGAAGAGGTGTTGCCAGACTGTTATGTATATAAAAAATCATGGATTTTTGAAAAAACTGTAGTCAAAATACGTGTTTAAAACCATGAATTGGTGTTTTGCTTGCAATTACCTTCTGAAAAAAATCATGAGCGAATCATGCTTTAGTTTTGTAATGGGCGTAGTTACTTATGCTATCACTTGGAACTCTGTCATGGACTATGATCAATAAGTTTTCGAACTTTATATATAAAAAATAATTATCTTTGTAATGTGCATTAAATCTATATTTTTGGGCGGGGGGGGCGGCAGTATTCAGATTGTGGTGTCACGCGTGCAAATGACACCTGATATCCATTTTAGACCTGTCAAAACTCTATTGTTAAAGATCCGGGATTTAGGTATTCATAGCGGAAAAATAGCGGAAAGATCGATAAGCCATCGATGTCTCGTTTTGACGCACATAATAAATATTTATAGTCGAAATGATACTTTTTCATTTGATATCGATATAGATATTTTGAAGATTTTCGACATCCCTACTTCTACCATTTTTTTAAATTCGGGATAAAAGAACGCTCCAAAGAGATTTTTTTTTAAGTCTATAAAAAAGATTGGACAAACTCACAGCAAAATTTGGTGGAATTGCCGCTAGGTGACTATTTGTAAGATTCAGGATTCGAAAATATGTTGGCATGAGTTCGAAGTTTCTGGAAGGAATTTCTTTGAAAACCAGAATAATAGATTTGTCAAAAAAAAAAATAAAATCATTGTTGTACGGAAAATTACTAGCATGTTCTCAATTCCCTACTTTTTTCAGTCAATCCGCTTGGTTGTTTGTTTTGTGTACGAATTCGTAAGAAGTTTTTTTTAAATTCCACTGAAAACACTAGAATTAAAAGGGGCTTGCAGTAAAAAATTTGGAACAGTCGGAAAAGCGAGAGCCTGACCTTTTATGTCGACTATCCGTTTTTGTTTGCTCTGCCAAAAGCTGGATAAAAAGTCTTATCCATCAATTAAAATAGAATAATTTAATTCAAATATCAAAAATTAGAAAATTTACTTATTACATCTACTACGCGTGCGATGGCTAATTACGTTCTCATTCCACCGTTAACAACAATCAACAACGCTCCAGCTTAAATTGTCTTAAGAACGTAGCAGAGATTTGGGCTTTTCAAGGATATACTATACTTTTAAACAAGATACATTTTTATTTTGTAAAACAAAAATACTAAATTTTTTAATCGATGTCACATACAATTCATGGAAGGGAGAAAATATACTTTTGACTTATATAGCACATTTAGCTGCCTACTTTGTCTTGGCAGAAATGGTGTAGAGCAGCGGTGGGCACGCCTTTGTTCCCACTTGCTATTGGTCACCTGGCATCTGTCAGTCGCACCAGCAAGTGGCTCTCTTCTATGTGAGTTGCAACTACGAAATTCCTGCGTACCGGCACTAGCATTTCTGCTAGATACTTGCAACAAACAATTTATGATTCTCAAAAATTCTCTCTGTGTATTTGCTCACCCTGTTTTTGGGTGGCCCATAATGTGCCCGTTTGCATGGTCAGTGCCGCCTGCCTTTTGTTTGGCAGCAACGAAAAATGCACTCAAAAGTTTACACAGAAAGGCCATAAGTGGCTGCCGGCCGACTCCCCTTCTATAACCCGGCATGATGTCTCTTCTCTCCTGTCTGTCCACGGTAATTTTGCGCTTAGAGCCCGAGAGAGAAAATCTCTTTTCGTTAACACAGCCTGCTCTCCGATTCTCTATCTCTTGTTTTCCGCTTAAAATCAGATGTCGAAATAATTTGCAACACGTCGCTGGCCCGTTGGGGCAGCAGAGGCTGGGGCGGGAAGGCTGGGGCACTTTTCCAAAAATGGCACGTGTTTATGGGCTTTTGGTCCAAATGGTGCATTTGTTTTCCAAGCAAGCAGATTAGTGCCCAAAACTGTCAGGGACTAGTATGAGAAAGGAAAGAATTGTTAGGCCAGGGCCGAGAAAGGAATTAAGTTCAATACTTGGGCAAAAGCAAATGAGTTAAGGTTATTCGTTTACTTTAAAAATATTTAGAGCAGGGTTTGTCATTAGTTTGTGTATTGGTGTGGGAAAACAAAGCGACGCAAACCAGCTTATTGACCGCTGAAAAACTGTTGGCTCTCTTGGCTCAAGCCTCGGCATGCGTTCGGCTCGTGTCGGTGTGAATAGCGAAATGTGTTCGGTCCCTGTGTGGCAGGCGGGAAAATCGCTGATTTAGAGTGTAAATGGAAGTGTTCCAAATGGGTTTTCAAATATACAAAATATTTAAATAGTTGTTTGGATCTCTCACGATCTAGTGTGACCAACCTTTCGTTACAGATACGGAATTAGTTCAGGGTGAACGCAGTGTGACCATAACTTTTTAGTATCAGCAAAACAAAATTTTATTTTAGCTTTCCAAAAATTTAGAAATTAAATTTAATTATATACAATTAATGTATAATGTATTATGTACAATTATGTATTTTAAATTTTTAGCAATATAAAACTGTAACTCGCTACGCATATCTTCACATGCCAGGTACAAAAAGCACTCGCAATATCCTAAGCGTCTTATGTTATTTCTTTTCATTTTCAATCCCGCCCAAAAAAAAATTGAAAAATCAACTTTAATTAGCGTCTTAGCTGCCAAGTCCACAAACCAATTCAAGCTTGTCCAAAGTAAACAGAGTTTTAAATCAGCCACACGACTTTGATCCTGCCCCAAGTCCAACTGTGCTGCCTGCCTAATTGCAACTTTGGCACGCCCCGTTGGTTAAGCAGCAGCAGCAGCAGCCGCCTCGACTCTTGACTTGGCTCCCAAATGAAATGTAAAGAAAATGTTATTTATGGCCAATTTCATGAGTATTTGTGTGTGTGGGTAAGTGTGTGGGTATGGAGTGTCTGTGTGTGCCAGTTGTTGCTCATGTGCAAGGCTCGCCAAGGCTCGAATCAACTTCTGGTGCGTGTTTGATGCTCTTGCATCGACAAGGAATGCAATCTGTAATGCAAAAGGCAAGCCAATGTACTTTGCTGAGCTTGCAAGTTTGAAGCCAGGACATAAGATGAGAACACAAGCTTGATGGGTTAGAGATGGTCAAGTGATAAGTGTTTAAAAAGTTGAAAAGACGGGCCCGATTGGACACTCGCACGACTGGGCAGAGGTTCTCAGCCATAGCCCCTGGGGGACGAACACACTCGCCAGTTTACACCGAATGCTTTACTGTGTGTTAGAGGAGAGACACAGTAACTTTTCGCGCTCTCTTCTTGGGGAACCCTGCTTTAGGGTTTTACTAGCATATTAAAAGTGAAGGAAGTCTTCACATTTTTGTTGAGACTCGTGTTGAAATACGATGAAAATTCGTTTCCCTAAAATACTGTTGAGGTCTTAAAAAGTCTCGTATAGATGAAAAAATCGGAAGACAACTGACACCATTTCTTGATCACACATCACATTCTCATCTCTAGCGGTTGCTGAAGTCGATAATGGACACCCTTATACTCACATTCACATACATTTCTCCACATATGGCACTCTCTCCCTCTCTCTCTCTCTCTCTCTCTTTGCTTGGGAATCGAATGCAGGTTAAATGAAAATGTTATTTCATTTGCCCGCCACTTAGAGTGTCGGAAATTGAAATTTATATCCGTGTTTCTGGCCAGGATGTGAAGAGGAGTAGCTGCTGCTGCTGCTAGCCAGCCAGCCAGCCAGCCAGCGAATTCGATTGTGGTTTATTGCCTTCGATTGCTCAGCTGCTACCCTCATACACACACATGCATACCCATATACAACACAAGAGCTCCTTCAACTGCTGCTAAAAATTTACAGTTACAATTGTTCTCAAATGGTTGGCCACACCTCCCATTTAGCCCACTCTCCGCTACATTTGATTTTAATGCGCTTTGACATTTTAGACGATAATAATAACGAATTTATTCCTCTGCCGTCTCTTGGGCAGAAAAGTTTTAATTTATTACGTCTCAGCTGGGGCATAGATTGAAATAGAATTGTTGGAACAAATACTTTTTGGAGGGCAACAGTGGGCTATCAATTGACTTCTAACTGAGCTTAGGATAACTGCAAAACCACTCCAGAACCAAACACAGAACAGGGTTGGTTCGGGTTTTTTGCTTTTCCCCTTTTTGGAAAATAGAGATGGTACAAAAAAATTCTCTAAAATCATCTTCTATATAATCTAGCCGGAAAAACTAGATAAGTAACACCAGAAAAATACCAAATAAAAAAATGACAAAAGAACAAAAAATTTCCTAGAACATTTATATTAATTTCAGCTTCGTCTAGAAGGCACAGTTACATTATAATAAAATAGAAGAAGCGCCTTGCGAGCCAGTGGGGGTAGTTAATTTGTCCTTGTGACCGGCTACGCCCCTGCCCGCAGCGTGAATGCTCGGAAGGAATTTCCAAGAAGTAAAGAATGAAAAAATCTAAAGTCTTCGTCGGAAATGTTACGAACAATAACGATATTTGTGTAATCTACATAGAATGTGAAACGGACAATTAGAGGCATATGAGAAGGAAGCAACAGAAGCCCCAAGGGAATATTGTTTCGTGTTTGTCTTGATGGGACACATAAGTTTACACACCCGAGTACTTACTCTGCATCAATATAAACCTTTATAAGCTGTAAGCTGTGCAGAATCATTGTACAGAACATAAAAGGTAAATCATTTAAGGCCGTTTTCTCATGTTGATGTTTTTGCAAATCTAGGTGGATTTGCTGTACTTGCTTTGCTCATGTTCTTGGTTAGCCATCTAGATGGATTTCGTTGCCATCTACTTCATCCTCATTGATTTCAAAACCATGTACACGCTTAACCAAATAATGTATTTTAATGTATGCGCGCATATGGTCACACTGAAAAATATTTAAAATCAAAAAACAACTGCTGCTAAAAACAGTTAGGTCTGAATTGATAATAAGTAGACCGTAAATGGAAAATATTGGATGTGCCTTTTATATGCAAAACACCTGCAGATATTGCCGAAGAGAATGATCCGCATAATAATTCCCCAAGTTCATTGCTTAAGCTAAGTTCCCACAGACAAAAATGTTGTCCAAATTTTGATTAAAGAAGCCATGATTGAAGATTTTGTAAAATTTAAAACTAAAACTGTATTGTTATACGCAAATAATTTGTAAAATATACCCGGAAATTTCCGCAAATTGGCCTATATGGCCAAATTTTCATCAAAGTTTTGTCCAAATTATTTGCCTGTGTGAACTTAGCTTTAGGCCTTTTGCTTAATTTCCCATCATAGTATCATAGTACTTCCGAATCGTTTTCATTTGATGTTCCCGTTTCCGAGTGAAATTGAAATCGAATTTCTTTTCGAATAAAAGTTCGAATCGTTTTCAAACTATAATTCAGCTGAATGGTAACCAGTATTGTAATTTTTTTCTGAGCCAAAAATGCTGGATCAACGAAAAAACAAAAGTTTAAAGAAGCGGAATCCCAGGGAAAAGAGGTAGGAAAAAAACTGAATTTTATAAAATTGCTTGTTTTTCATTAATAAAGACATATTTTCATATAACACAAAAAAAGAAATTCACTAATTATATAGTGGAGAATGGGGGGTTCTGAGCCGCTGGGGGTTGTGAGCCACTCAAATATTGGCCACAAAAAAAATAAATTTAAACTTTTGTTTATGTCATGTTTCTCCCTTCTTATTACCTAACTTTTGGCAAGCAACCTATCAGTCTACACCTTCTTTAAGTTCCGTGAACCAGAACTCGATTTTTTTTGAAAAAAAATTTTTTGACTTTTTTTGACTTGTGAATATTATACAAAATTTTTTTTCGTAATGACAAAAGTAAGTATGAGGGAAATATCTTTGGTCAATTGCCTTTTTGATAGAAATATGTTTTTTTTGTAACAATT